>JBBPBX010056741.1:0-22666 GCA_038048925.1 Garcialebias charrua | reverse complement strand
AAAGCAAGAAACATTCACACAAGGCACAGAACACAAATTAGCAGGGCAGAAGAAACAGGAGCAAAGGAAGGGTGACAGGCATTACTGGATTAATGCCTAAAAAAAGGACTGGACAGAAGAATATGGCAGAGGAGAGACAGGCTGAACTAAAATTGGACAGTGGACAGAAGGGGCAAGAAATGTGACAGAAGGAAGTCAGGGGCAGAGGAAGGGTGACAGGCATAAAGGGAGAGGGTCAGGCTAAAGGAGAGGAGAGAGGGTCAGCGGGGCCTAAAGGGTCAGCGGGGCCTAAAGGGTCAGCGGGGCCTAAAGGGTCAAAGGGTCAGCGGGGCCTAAAGGGTCAAAGGGTCAGCGGGGCCTAAAGGGTCAGCGGGGCCTAAAGGGTCAGCGGGGCCGCTGAACGTGACATAGCCCCCCCGTTAAGGTCCGGCATCCTGACGGACCAACCAGAAAACAGGAACCCAAGCCAGAACAGGGCGGGGGGCAAACACAAGGACAGAGGGCAAAAAACCTAAACAAAAAACTGACAGGACCAAACCTGGGAGCAAGGAAAAACCAAAACACACATACACATAAACGGCCCTGGGCTACGTGATAAACAAGGGACAGCCCGGGAGCCGTCCAGAGCGAGGCCAAAGTTCAGGTGGACGTCCCGGGGACCTTCCAGAGCGGGGCCAAAGTTCAGGTGGACGTCCCAGGGACCTCCCAGAGCAGGACCAGGGTTCGGGCGGACGACCACAGCCGGACCAGAAGTCGAAGTAGGACAGAACGGGGCCGGAGAGGGAGGTGCAAGCAGCTGCTGAGCCAGAAGGGACGGCGGGGCTGGCAGCTACAGAGCCAGAAGGGACGGCGGTGCTGGCAGCTACAGAGCCAGAAGGGACGGCGGTGCTGGCAGCTACAGAGCCAGAAGGGGCGGCGGTGCTGGCAGCTACAGAGCCAGAAGGGGCGGCGGTGCTGGCAGCTACAGAGCCAGAAGGGGCGGCGGTGCTGGCAGCTACAGAGCCAGAAGGGGCGGCGGTGCTGGCAGCTACAGAGCCAGAAGGGGCGGCGGTGCTGGCAGCTACAGAGCCAGAAGGGGCGGCGGTGCTGGCAGCTACAGAGCCAGAAGGGGCGGCGGTGCTGGCAGCTACAGAGCCAGAAGAGAGGGCGATGCTGGCAGCCGGTGGGTCAGAGAGGGCGGTGCTGGCAGCCGGTGGGTCAGAGAGGGCGGTGCTGACAGCCGGTGGGTCAGAGAGGGCGGTGCTGACAGCCGGTGGGTCAGAGAGGGCGGTGCTGACAGCCGGTGGGTCAGAGAGGGCGGTGCTGACAGCCGGTGGGTCAGAGAGGGCGGTGCTGACAGCCGGTGGGTCAGAGAGGGCGGTGCTGACAGCCGGTGGGTCAGAGAGGGCGGTGCTGACAGCCGGTGGGTCAGAGAGGGCGGTGCTGACAGCCGGTGGGTCAGAGAGGGCGGTGCTGACAGCCGGTGGGTCAGAGAGGGCGGTGCTGACAGCCGGTGGGTCAGAGAGGGCGGTGCTGACAGCCGGTGGGTCAGAGAGGGCGGTGCTGACAGCCGGTGGGTCAGAGAGGGCGGTGCTGACAGCCGGTGGGTCAGAGAGGGCGGTGCTGACAGCCGGTGGGTCAGAGAGGGCGGTGCTGACAGCCGGTGGGTCAGAGGGGGCGGTGCTGGCAGCTGCTGGGCCAGAAGGGGCGGAGCTGGCAGCTGCTGGGCCAGAAGGGGAGGAGCTGGCAGCTGCTGAGCCAGAAGGGTTGGAGCTGGCAGCTGCTGGGCCAGAAGGGTTGGTGCTGGCAGCTGCTGGGCCAGAAGGGGAGGTGCTGGCAGCTGCTGGGCCAGAAGGGGCGGTGCTGGCAGCTGCTGGGCCAGAAGGGGCGGAGCTGGCAGCTGCTGGGCCAGAAGGGGCGGAGCTGGCAGCTGCTGGGCCAGAAGGGGCGGAGCTGGCAGCTGCTGGGCCAGAAGGGGCGGAGCTGGCAGCTGCTGGGCCAGAGAGGGAGGTGCTGGCAGCTGCTGGGCCAGATGGGAGTCCTGCCGCAGCCGATGCGTGGTTGGGTGCCAATGATGAGGCCTCAGTGACAGGATCAGAACCCATGGCACAGAGCTGTGGGCCCTCCTCTTCAGCAGCCGACGTGAAGAGCTGCGGGCCTCCTCCTCAGCAGCCGACGTGAAGAGCTGCGGGGCCTCCTCCTCAGCAGCCGACGTGAAGAGCTGCGGGGCCTCCTCCTCAGCAGCCGACGTGAAGAGCTGCGGGGCCTCCTCCTCAGCAGCCGACGTGAAGAGCTGCGGGGCCTCCTCCTCAGCAGCCGACGTGAAGAGCTGCGGGGCCTCCTCCTCAGCAGCCGACGTGAAGAGCTGCGGGGCCTCCTCCTCAGCAGCCGACGTGAAGAGCTGCGGGGCCTCCTCCTCAGCAGCCGACGTGGAGGATTTAGGCTCAGCAGTAGACAGTAAGGAGGCTACTTCTCTTCTTGTAGTCTTAACCAAAGTCAAAAGTTGAGTGAGGCCTGGGTTTGGCGTGAAACCACTAGTTGTGATTAAATGTTCCATGATGGAATAAGTCTTGAGCTTATAATGGGGATCAGGGTTTTTGGTAGCAGCATTAAGCAGTCTCTCGATCTGTTGGATAATAACAGTGGTCTCTGTGGCAGCAACGGGCAACGTGAAGGACTGTGGAGCCCCTGCGGCGGCAGCGGGCGACATGGAGGTCTGTGGAGCCCCTGCGGCGGCAGCGGGCGACATGAAGGCCTGTGGAGCCCCTGCGACGGCAGCGGGCATCATGGAGGTCTGTGGGGCCCCTGCGACGGCAGCGGGCATCATGGAGGTCTGTGGGGCCCCTGCGACGGCAGCGGGCATCATGGAGGTCTGTGGGGCCCCTGCGACGGCAGCGGGCATCATGGAGGTCTGTGGGGCCCCTGCGACGGCAGCGGGCATCATGGAGGTCTGTGGGGCCCCTGCGGCGGCAGCGGGCTCATGGAGGTCTGTGGAGCCCCTGCGGCGGCAGCGGGCGTCATGGAGGTCTGTGAAGCCCCTGCGGTGGCAGCGGGCGGCATGAAGGTCTGTGGAGCCCCTGCGGTGGCAGCGGGCAACGTCGAGGTCTGAGGAGCCTCAGGAGCAGGGATGGGTGACTCAGACAGGGAGACGGTTTGGGTCCCACTGCGACCTCTCCTTTTGCGGCGGCGAGAAGTCGGACAGGTGGGAGGTGCCAAAGTTTCAGCAGGTGGTGGAGGAGTCAAGAGAGCTAGTGAAGTGACCCCCTCAGGTTGGCAGGTGTGAGGAGCAGCCATCTGGACCTCCTCACGGCTGGGCGGACACAGGTACCTCGCCTCCACATAAGCCTGCCAACGTTCCCGCACCTCTGGTGAATCAGGGCTGAACTGCCTCTCCAGCAACATCCCCCCACGCTCCTCCTGAGAGCGAGAGCAGAGCTGAGACCGTCGACGACCCTTCTGTCCTCGGTGGCGTGAGCTTGGAGCAGAGGGGAACCAGTACTCCTCGTCAGTGTCTGGTTCCTCCTCTGAAGGTTTCTCATGAAGCCACTCAGGTGGAGAGGAGGGAACGGGCTTCATAGCCAGGCGGGTTCCCCTGAACAGGTCTTTCCTCTCCTCCTCTCTCTCCCTCCGGGCAGTCTTCTCAGCCTCACGGACAAAAAACTCGAACAAGGAGATCATCTTACCATTGGGTTCAGTAGGCTCAGTCATTCTGTCACGATCCGTTTGGTGTGAACCCAAAGTGTAGGCAAGATGATTGAAGCAGGAGATGTATTTCAAAAATAAAACATTTATTTTTAAACAACACAAAAACAAAAGCCGGCGTGGCGGCAAAACTTTCTAACAAAGACTTTAGGCAGGCAGGCAAAAACAGAGGACCGTGATGTCTGTGACCAGAGCTGGAACCAAAGATTCAACAACAATGACTGAGCAGGTTGGAAGGGGATCACTGGAGACTAAATGCAGGGCAGAACAGGTGTAAGGAATGAAAGTGATTGCTAAGGCTGAGGGGGTGTGGTGAACTGTTGATTGACAGGAGGGCAGGGCATGAGCAGAAGGAACAAGTAGAAATGAGCAGATGAGCTGAAGTGAAAAGAAAGGACAGAAACAAAGTAAAAACAAGACAAGAGGGCATGAGCAGAAGGATGAGTAGAAATGAGCAGATGAGCAGAAGCAGGCTGAGGAGGAAGTGAAAAGAAAGGACAGAAACAAAGTAAAAGCAAGAAACATTCACACAAGGCACAGAACACAAATTAGCAGGGCAGAAGAAACAGGAGCAAAGGAAGGGTGACAGGCATTACTGGATTAATGCCTAAAAAAAGGACTGGACAGAAGAATATGGCAGAGGAGAGACAGGCTGAACTAAAATTGGACAGTGGACAGAAGGGGCAAGAAATGTGACAGAAGGAAGTCAGGGGCAGAGGAAGGGTGACAGGCATAAAGGGAGAGGGTCAGGCTAAAGGAGAGGAGAGAGGGTCAGCGGGGCCTAAAGGGTCAGCGGGGCCTAAAGGGTCAGCGGGGCCTAAAGGGTCAGCGGGGCCTAAAGGGTCAAAGGGTCAGCGGGGCCTAAAGGGTCAGCGGGGCCTAAAGGGTCAGCGGGGCCTAAAGGGTCAGCGGGGCCGCTGAACGTGACATAGCCCCCCCGTTAAGGTCCGGCATCCTGACGGACCAACCAGAAAACAGGAACCCAAGCCAGAACAGGGTGGGGGGCAAACACAAGGACAGAGGGCAAAAAACCTAAACAAAAAACTGACAGGACCAAACCTGGGAGCAAGGAAAAACCAAAACACACATACACATAAACGGCCCCGGGCTACGTGATAAACAAGGGACAGCCCGGGAGCCGTCCAGAGCGAGGCCAAAGTTCAGGTGGACGTCCCGGGGACCTTCCAGAGCGGGGCCAAAGTTCAGGTGGACGTCCCAGGGACCTCCCAGAGCAGGACCAGGGTTCGGGCGGACGACCACAGCCGGACCAGAAGTCGAAGTAGGACAGAACGGGGCCGGAGAGGGAGGTGCAAGCAGCTGCTGAGCCAGAAGGGACGGCGGGGCTGGCAGCTACAGAGCCAGAAGGGACGGCGGTGCTGGCAGCTACAGAGCCAGAAGGGGCGGCGGTGCTGGCAGCTACAGAGCCAGAAGGGGCGGCGGTGCTGGCAGCTACAGAGCCAGAAGGGGCGGCGGTGCTGGCAGCTACAGAGCCAGAAGGGGCGGCGGTGCTGGCAGCTACAGAGCCAGAAGGGGCGGCGGTGCTGGCAGCTACAGAGCCAGAAGGGGCGGCGGTGCTGGCAGCTACAGAGCCAGAAGGGGCGGCGGTGCTGGCAGCTACAGAGCCAGAAGGGGCGGCGGTGCTGGCAGCTACAGAGCCAGAAGAGAGGGCGATGCTGGCAGCCGGTGGGTCAGAGAGGGCGGTGCTGGCAGCCGGTGGGTCAGAGAGGGCGGTGCTGACAGCCGGTGGGTCAGAGAGGGCGGTGCTGACAGCCGGTGGGTCAGAGAGGGCGGTGCTGACAGCCGGTGGGTCAGAGAGGGCGGTGCTGACAGCCGGTGGGTCAGAGAGGGCGGTGCTGACAGCCGGTGGGTCAGAGAGGGCGGTGCTGACAGCCGGTGGGTCAGAGAGGGCGGTGCTGACAGCCGGTGGGTCAGAGAGGGCGGTGCTGACAGCCGGTGGGTCAGAGAGGGCGGTGCTGACAGCCGGTGGGTCAGAGAGGGCGGTGCTGACAGCCGGTGGGTCAGAGAGGGCGGTGCTGACAGCCGGTGGGTCAGAGAGGGCGGTGCTGACAGCCGGTGGGTCAGAGAGGGCGGTGCTGACAGCCGGTGGGTCAGAGAGGGCGGTGCTGACAGCCGGTGGGTCAGAGAGGGCGGTGCTGACAGCCGGTGGGTCAGAGAGGGCGGTGCTGACAGCAGCTGAGCCAGAAGGGGCCGAGCTGGCAGCTGCTGGGCCAGAAGGGGAGGAGCTGGCAGCTGCTGAGCCAGAAGGGGTGGAGCTGGCAGCTGCTGAGCCAGAAGGGTTGGAGCTGGCAGCTGCTGGGCCAGAAGGGGAGGTGCTGGCAGCTGCTGGGCCAGAAGGGGCGGAGCTGGCAGCTGCTGGGCCAGAAGGGGCGGAGCTGGCAGCTGCTGGGCCAGAAGGGGCGGAGCTGGCAGCTGCTGGGCCAGAAGGGGCGGAGCTGGCAGCTGCTGGGCCAGAGAGGGAGGTGCTGGCAGCTGCTGGGCCAGATGGGAGTCCTGCCGCAGCCGATGCGTGGTTGGGTGCCAATGATGAGGCCTCAGTGACAGGATCAGAACCCATGGCACAGAGCTGTGGGCCCTCCTCTTCAGCAGCCGACGTGAAGAGCTGCGGGGCCTCCTCCTCAGCAGCCGACGTGAAGAGCTGCGGGGCCTCCTCCTCAGCAGCCGACGTGAAGAGCTGCGGGGCCTCCTCCTCAGCAGCCGACGTGAAGAGCTGCGGGGCCTCCTCCTCAGCAGCCGACGTGAAGAGCTGCGGGGCCTCCTCCTCAGCAGCCGACGTGAAGAGCTGCGGGGCCTCCTCCTCAGCAGCCGACGTGGAGGATTTAGGCTCAGCAGTAGACAGTAAGGAGGCTACTTCTCTTCTTGTAGTCTTAACCAAAGTCAAAAGTTGAGTGAGGCCTGGGTTTGGCGTGAAACCACTAGTTGTGATTAAATGTTCCATGATGGAATAAGTCTTGAGCTTATAATGGGGATCAGGGTTTTTGGTAGCAGCATTAAGCAGTCTCTCGATCTGTTGGATAATAACAGTGGTCTCTGTGGCAGCAACGGGCAACGTGAAGGACTGTGGAGCCCCTGCGGCGGCAGCGGGCGACATGGAGGTCTGTGGAGCCCCTGCGGCGGCAGCGGGCGACATGAAGGCCTGTGGAGCCCCTGCGACGGCAGCGGGCATCATGGAGGTCTGTGGGGCCCCTGCGACGGCAGCGGGCATCATGGAGGTCTGTGGGGCCCCTGCGACGGCAGCGGGCATCATGGAGGTCTGTGGGGCCCCTGCGACGGCAGCGGGCATCATGGAGGTCTGTGGGGCCCCTGCGACGGCAGCGGGCATCATGGAGGTCTGTGGGGCCCCTGCGACGGCAGCGGGCATCATGGAGGTCTGTGGGGCCCCTGCGGCGGCAGCGGGCGTCATGGAGGTCTGTGAAGCCCCTGCGGTGGCAGCGGGCGGCATGAAGGTCTGTGGAGCCCCTGCGGTGGCAGCGGGCAACGTCGAGGTCTGAGGAGCCTCAGGAGCAGGGATGGGTGACTCAGACAGGGAGACGGTTTGGGTCCCACTGCGACCTCTCCTTTTGCGGCGGCGAGAAGTCGGACAGGTGGGAGGTGCCAAAGTTTCAGCAGGTGGTGGAGGAGTCAAGAGAGCTAGTGAAGTGACCCCCTCAGGTTGGCAGGTGTGAGGAGCAGCCATCTGGACCTCCTCACGGCTGGGCGGACACAGGTACCTCGCCTCCACGTAAGCCTGCCAACGTTCCCGCACCTCTGGTGAATCAGGGCTGAACTGCCTCTCCAGCAACATCCCCCCACGCTCCTCCTGAGAGCGAGAGCAGAGCTGAGACCGTCGACGACCCTTCTGTCCTCGGTGGCGTGAGCTTGGAGCAGAGGGGAACCAGTACTCCTCGTCAGTGTCTGGTTCCTCCTCTGAAGGTTTCTCATGAAGCCACTCAGGTGGAGAGGAGGGAACGGGCTTCATAGCCAGGCGGGTTCCCCTGAACAGGTCTTTCCTCTCCTCCTCTCTCTCCCTCCGGGCAGTCTTCTCAGCCTCACGGACAAAAAACTCGAACAAGGAGATCATCTTACCATTGGGTTCAGTTGGCTCAGTCATTCTGTCACGATCCGTTTGGTGTGAACCCAAAGTGTAGGCAAGATGATTGAAGCAGGAGATGTATTTCAAAAATAAAACATTTATTTTTAAACAACACAAAAACAAAAGCCGGCGTGGCGGCAAAACTTTCTAACAAAGACTTTAGGCAGGCAGGCAAAAACAGAGGACCGTGATGTCTGTGACCAGAGCTGGAACCAAAGATTCAACAACAATGACTGAGCAGGTTGGAAGGGGGTCACTGGAGACTAAATGCAGGGCAGAACAGGTGTAAGGAATGAAAGTGATTGCTAAGGCTGAGGGGGTGTGGTGAACTGTTGATTGACAGGAGGGCAGGGCATGAGCAGAAGGAACAAGTAGAAATGAGCAGATGAGCTGAAGTGAAAAGAAAGGACAGAAACAAAGTAAAAACAAGACAAGAGGGCATGAGCAGAAGGATGAGTAGAAATGAGCAGATGAGCAGAAGCAGGCTGAGGAGGAAGTGAAAAGAAAGGACAGAAACAAAGTAAAAGCAAGAAACATTCACACAAGGCACAGAACACAAATTAGCAGGGCAGAAGAAACAGGAGCAAAGGAAGGGTGACAGGCATTACTGGATTAATGCCTAAAAAAAGGACTGGACAGAAGAATATGGCAGAGGAGAGACAGGCTGAACTAAAATTGGACAGTGGACAGAAGGGGCAAGAAATGTGACAGAAGGAAGTCAGGGGCAGAGGAAGGGTGACAGGCATAAAGGGAGAGGGTCAGGCTAAAGGAGAGGAGAGAGGGTCAGCGGGGCCTAAAGGGTCAGCGGGGCCTAAAGGGTCAGCGGGGCCTAAAGGGTCAAAGGGTCAGCGGGGCCTAAAGGGTCAAAGGGTCAGCGGGGCCTAAAGGGTCAAAGGGTCAGCGGGGCCTAAAGGGTCAAAGGGTCAGCGGGGCCTAAAGGGTCAGCGGGGCCTAAAGGGTCAGCGGGGCCTAAAGGGTCAGCGGGGCCGCCGAAAGGGTCAGCGGGGCCTAAAGGGTCAGCGGGGCCGCCGAACGTGACAGTTGTGACTGAATTGGACAAAAGAGTACTTTTTTAATCCACTCCTGTAACCTGGAATACCTTTCAAAAGATCTGAAGGTGTCGATTTTGACCTTTCTAAGAGATTGTAAACAACTGTTAAGTTCAATGAAAAAGATCATTGCAGATATGTTCCTGTTTTTATAGTATTTTACATTGTTTTATAATGTAGCTTATTTTTGCTTTGTTTTTAAATATCTTTTCCCCTCTTGTCCTGTCACTGCACTAAAACCATAGATATACGGTAGGATCTGATGTCGTATATCTCCATATCCTTCACATATACTTATACTTATACTTCCAGATATTCCCGGAAATGGACCGCAATGATCCTTAAAAAATCCCAAAATCCCGATACTTATCTTTGGCAAGCCCTTGACGAATAACAGCCACATTTATTTTGGATCTGCCGAAGATAAGTATCCAGATTTTGGGATTTTTTAAGGATCATTGCGGTCCATTTCCGGGACTATCCGGACACAGATCCTTCCGTATATCTATGGTTTTAGTGCAGTGTGTTCGACATTGTGACACTCATAATTATTGTCTGAGTGTCGAGTGATACCTAACAGATTTACTTTCACAAGCAGAGCATTGTAGCTGGTCTTAATGCTCCACTAGATATACAAATAAAACTTTATTAGAATTTGCTTTGGGTTTGTTTAAGATGTAATGGACATGGTGATGAAAAGACGAATAAAATAAAGCTAGAAATGTGAGAGTCAGTCAGAGTCAGAGTACTTTTATTAACTTTGCACAAGTTTGCACCAGTACAGCGTGAATATGTACGCACAGTCATCTGGAAGGGGGCAAGTGTGTGAAGCTGCTGCTATCAGACCACATGAGACATCATATCACATTATGTTCTTCAGCGCGGCCTCTCCCATCCGTATCGGGATGAAGGTCAAAGGTGTGAAAACAAGGAAAGAACCATGAGGGTCACAGCGTTGGTATTAAAAAAAGATGTATCACATTTTGTCTTTCATGACACCATATGAGACAGAAAAAACTATACCAGAAGCACATTTAAGACAATCACATGTTGCATTTTGAGACTGAGGCAGTGAGATTTCTGTCCATGAGACATTCCAGATAGCAAACAGTTCTGAGGTGAAACCAGCCGGCCTCCGATAACGCTCATAGAAAAGTTCTCCGGGGGGGGGGGGGGTGTAGCGATAGTGCAGCTGTTTGCCTCAGAAAACACGTCTCAGGAGAAATTTGACATCCAGCCTTTTTCCAAGGCTGTTTAGGGTAAAGTCAGATAAGGATTACAAATATTTTTCACTTCAGGCAGACAGTATAATTCCTTCAGCCTTGAGTCTTGCTGGGCAACTCTGATATGGTCCAATTCTGGACTTTTTCCTCTGATCCAGCTGTGGCCCTTAGATGTTGACCACCAGCGTCCAGAGTCCCAATCCGAGCGGATGATCTGCGATCCTCAGAGATCGTGTTCACCTTCCGGATTAGCTCGTAAACAGTTGATTTCCGAGGTCACGGCGCAGATCAGATCGGGTGCTCCAGCATTAGGTCCTGCTGAAACTCTCCCTCATTTGCCGATAGGCTAGTGCTCCACAAAACGCAAAAAAGCAAAGCGCTGCCATCGTAATCCAATTTGATCCAGATTCTTCACATTCCCTCAGAGCATACAGAGAGCGAGATGTCACCATTCCATCGAATCCATGGCGTATCCTCTCGTTTTGTCTGCGGGGATGGGCCGGCTCCCCCGTGCCTTGCCTTTTGTTGAAATCTTCATAGAGTTGATTTCCCATACCACCCAATTCATCTTAATCTTCGTTCGAGGTGCTTCATGAGAAGCTGCAGACAAGACAAGAAGCAACAGGGGGGGAGGACGGGGGAGGAAAGGAGAAAGGCGACTGCCTCCTTCAGAAACCAGAACAGAAAGAAGAGAAGGGGTAAAAGAGAAAAAAGGTGATAGGATTAGAGGAGAGAGAGGTATAAAGAGAACATAAATCAAGATCAATGAACTCTGCCTCTAGACCTGCGGAATGAAAATAAAGGACAAAACCGAGAAACCACAACAACAAAACAACATATACAGTATAGTGATACTTATAACATTAGAAAACATTTTATATGGTACATGGTAATGCAAGATGTATTTAATAGCCACCACAACCCAACTGGTTTGTGTCTGATAAACACCTGAATCTAAACACCTGTGTGAGCATGCTTGTCACTACAGTATAAGATTTTTCCATAAGAATGTTCAATAGTAGATGTGAGGACCGACAGACCCATCCCCACAGGACATGATGGTATCACAGGGAGGACCGGAGCCACAGACACACAGCTGCCTCTAAGTCTGGAGCCCTGGGAGTCTCCTGACAGGGACAACCCCAGAGAGAAGCAGAGAGAAGCCCCGGGCGACCCCTAGCAACCACAATGCAGAAATCCCAGGAGGCTGCAGCGACGAGTCCACAGGTACTTAACTATGTCCTGGATGAATCATTTGAGATGAGATTCAATTTTTTATTCGTGTTTTTAGAGACGGACTCTCGTGTTAGCGTCTGGTGTTAGCTTCTGTTTGTTATAAATAGCTTTGAAACCACTTGGTGTATATTATTTCTTCTTACAGAGTGTAATTATAAGGCTTTAATGTTCTTAACTATGTCCTGGATGAATCATTTGAGATAAAATTCGATTTTTTATTCGTGTTCTGAGAGGCGGAGTCCCGTGTTAGCATATGTTAGCAGACATTAGCAGCAGAGCTAAACACTCGGTCCATATTTCCGGGTTGACTCAGTGGTGACGCGGCGCGTAAGCGGTGGATGACGCGTTACGTTGGTGGTGACGTAGGTGCGACCTATACACCTATTTATGGATTCTTCCAATTTTGGGGCAATAATTGGACACTGAGACCTATACAATGGTGCGACCTATACAACGGAAAATACGGTAGTGCGTTTAAAATGGGAAGAACGAGGTGGCAACCGGCACAGACCCACCCCCTCCCCAGAGAGCAGGCAGTGCCCGTTAACCTCCAACCCTTGCCCAAAACCTTAAATGTCTACACGCTACATATGAGAGTGGGCATTGGTCCCAGAGGTGAGAATTACATATCCCACCACCTATCTGCTACCGTGTGCCCACTCAAGACCCTATACTGTATATGTGTCGTGAGAGTGTTATAAGTGATTGTCTAGGTTGTATAATAAAATTGGGGATCAGGTCTTTATGAACCATGGGGATTGAAGATTCTCCCTTGCCAGGGCCGGATTAACAACCCCAGGGGCCCCTGGGCACCGAAGCTCACAGGGCCCCCTCCCTAACCTAACACCCATTTTACTATATATATATTTATACACACAAACACACACACACAACACACACTCACATTTATTGGGTTTTACACGTATGTTTGATTGTCATGCCACCCCGGGTCCCCACTTGGGAGCGCCACTGCTTATTGGTCAAAAATGAATACCAAGTACTGCCATCTCACTCATAAATCACACAACAACAATTAAATGAAATAAATTGTCACAAGCCAGTGCATGGCTAAAGCTTATGACAATAAAGTGTTCACTGAAAATCACTCAAGCAGAAAGCACTTCTCAAATGTTACGACTGAAGATATAATGATTCCATCACATAACACAGCTATGAACAGTCACCAAGTGATATGGGCAACTTCACACTCTGCAAAATCCAATTACAGCACTAATTCTCAGCATCACACCACAATTATGCAAGATTCATGTTTTGCAGACAGTATATAAAATAAGCAAAATACATTACATTTATTATCTGCACAGTCATAACAGTTTACATTGGACTACGGTACTCATTTCACAGAAAGCACGGTGGCTCTTACCTTTAGAAGTTCTTCTTTTTGGTATTTTTCTTTGCAAAGTCACAAACCAAGTCCTCAAAGTCCAGCACCCTCACCAGCTCAGACTCTTGGTACTTGAAGCATTCCTTGTTTTGTTAGCTCTTCTACCGTAGACATTTCTTCAGTAAAGTTAGCTGCCGTTGTTAGCTCAGGTTGGGTTCATTTGTAGAAGGCAACGCTTCCAAGCTAACGTTGCTGGTTAGCTCAAAATCTTCTAATTTCTAGCTTTAAAAAAAAAAGCTGGATATCTGGCCGCCCGATTATGAAAACTGGCAGCTCCACGATCGATAAGGACAGCGCGAGCCTTTTCATCGACTGTCCCCCACAATGCTGGGTCGCACACCCGATAAAACCAATCTGAACTGGCGGCGCTGCTACAGCTAGGTTCAAGCGGTTGTGTTGTGCAGCTAGCAATAGCCTCCTCCTCCGGACTGAAATATATTTCTATCAGTATTACATTACACCCATTATGTTCCATTATTTGTATTCACTTAATTCTGCCTTATAATGTGAAATGTGACACAAGGCAGAACGTCTTTCTCTCGGGCTTTGTTTTCACTAGGGAACAGTTACACGCCTGCACATGCAACAGACATAACACTGGATGATTGACATACAGAGCTGATAGTTTGTTGACAGAAAGGAGGGTCACGTGGTAGTGTAGGTGGTTCCAGGGCGGTCCTGAAGCAGTCCAAGGCGGTTCCAGGTTCCAGGAGGCGGTGACGACATCCGGGGTTTTATAACCGTGGCCCTGCCTTTGAAGATGTGTGTGTTGGACTGTGCTTGGAGTCAGGTCTGTTGGTTGCTGTAAGGTTTATTCTTATAATGTACAATAAACCTGTAAAATTTGCACATTCGTCATGTTAGTTTGCTCACCGTCAGCATCCTCCACAACGACTTCTTCCTTCTCCGGATTTTCCTCCAAACGTTTTGCAAAGAATGTATGAATAGATGGCATACTTTTTAATAAACACGTCTCCTTCTCTTCTTTTTCTCTTTTTCTCTTTCGTTTTTGGAAACCACTTCTCTTACTCTCACTCATTTTTGCTTCTCAGATACGACAACTCACACAGTCCGATCAACGCAGTGCTACCTGTTTTATAAACTCGGTTAGGGGGCGGGCCAGCGGCGCGGCATGTTACTATGGTTTCCAACTCAGTGAAGATAAAAAAAATTAAATTAAAAATAAAAATAACAGGAAGAGCGTGGATCTTACTGGTTATCTCTGTGGCTGTCGTATTTAAAATCTAAGGATATTTTATTTTCTTTCTTCCCCAAAACTGCAGTGGGCTCCCTGCGGTGGGCCCCATGGTGGGCGTGGGCCCCTGGGCCTGTGCCCAGTTGGCCCATCTGATAATCCGGGCCTGTCCCTTGCAGCTCAGTAGTGCACCTGAACCCCAAGGCCCTGTCTGAGTGGTGGTGTGATAGAGTGGGCAGAGGAAGATGTTGGGATGGGGAGGAAGAACTGAGGTGGCAATGCACCCCCAGGAGACCAGCTCCCCCAGTGACCCCAATAGGCACCCTTCATTCTCTGAGATCTACCAGGTGAGGGAGGCTACAATACAGACACCTAGGAGCAGGTGGCAAACGCAGTACCAGGGACCAAGGCCACGGACCGGCACATGGCCCAGAGGACCGACCAGAACAAGGGCCAGCGACCCAACCCCTTCAAAACCGTCCAGACCCCCAACCTGATCCCTAGTCCAACACCCAGCCCCCAACCACAGAAGCCACCAAACTCCAACAAGGACAATCAGCCAGGAGTGCCCAAACAGCCACAGATAGTGCAGCTTGGCAACCGAGAGCGCGCCCCCACCCCCACAAAGGAACCTCTTGAAAAATAGTCTAGTGACACACAACCGGAGTGCTATGAATGTGTATAAACTGGGAAACAGGCAGAACAAGAACATCAGAATTCTGAGCTGTATTCATGTTAAAATGGAAAGACAGTTTGTCTGACAGACAAGTGAATGAGGCAAAAGGCAAACAAAGAGAAGAATCTGTCAGTCTGTATAGAAAAGATCCCCTTGTTGCAAATTGCTGCTCACCAAAACTGACAGCATATCATGGCCTTGTTAGAAGGTGGTCCCCCTCTGAAGTGTGCTGCTATGAATGCCTAGCATTCATAGAAGGAATGCATATTTATGCTATTCGTTACAAAGTTTTACTCTTGGATCATCTTTTGATGACAGAGGATGAAGTTGGCTTTTTTGGGCAAAACTTGGAAATCAAATCTGCAATTTCATGCAATACTGTATAAACGCAGACAAATACGGTATTACAATGATGAATATCTATGCTCCTAACCTGCCGCCCCCATCATTCTGGACAGAGATAGCAGCTGAACTGGAGGAATATAAGAGCCCTCTAACGGTGCTGGATGGTGATTTCAATTGTTGTCTAGATGAAAGGATGGACAGGTCCACAGTAACAGCACAGAGAAAATCAAGTACATGCTGATGAAAATGTTAAATGATACATCACTGACAGATGTATGGAGAACCCTGAATCCATTAGATAGGGATTTTACTTTCTATTCCAACCCACACAATTCATATTCAAGAATCGATTTTTTTTTTTTCTTTATACCTCCTCAGATTATGGGACAAGTTACTACATGCTCTATAGGGTCAATCCATATCAGTGACCATGCCCCAGTTTACATGCAATTGTCAATTACTGATACTACAGCTAATAAACCAAAGTGGCGCTTCCCATCATATTTACTTAATGATAAAAAAATTAAGGAGAAAATGGAAGCAGAATGTTTTTTTTTAATAAATGATGCTAATGACACAAGTCCAGAGTTTCTCTGGGAAGTTGCAAAAGGTTATTTAAGAGGGTTCACTATTTCATATATGGTACCACTTTGGCTGTGGCTACCTGTCTAGGAGGAGTCGACGAGGGACAGGACGGCCCCCAGAAACCATCTTGGCTCCAGCAAACTGGTTGGTCCACTTAAGGTGTTTACTGCTTGGTGGGGGAAACAGTTTGCTAGAACTCCTCTGACTGATGATAACCTCCAGATGGAGGGTGAAATGTTTCTATTAAAAAGAAACTGTCCAGATGACCCGACTGAGAATTACATGTATTGGAATGTGTAACAATGTTTTTTAACCATTTACACGAGTGTAATGTTTGAAGCAGGAAGAAGAGTTTTCATCTTTTGTAGAAGATTAAAAAATATATTCCATATTGCTAAAATTCTTTGAAGCAAGAGTGTTTTGTTTTAGGAACTGGAAAGCCAAACTACAGTATATGGTGGTCTTAATTCCTGTCTACAGATCAGAGAATAACAGTCAAAGGTGATAAACGGTGGTAACACATCACCCACAGTCAAGGTTCACAGACAATGTCCGAAATTCAAAAAGTGTTCTGACAGAGTGAGCCTTCTTCACTGCAGGTACCGATTGATGTTCCATGTGTCAGGTCATCTGGGTAACTCGTCTCTTTTTCCCTTGTCCAGATCATCTTTTTGATGCAGGTTTACCTGTTGCCTGGATCAGAATAGTCCGAGTCTGGCTACCCACTGAATGCACCTCCATGTGTCTTTGACTGCCTCTCTCACATAGTTCTGAAGTCTGGACCAGGTTTGATAATGAACTGATTTGTGGACCTTTTGGTGTCAACAACCCACCGTCCAGCTCAAACCTTAAAAATCAAATTCTAACGCCAAATTTACACTACATGCGGTCCGGCTCCGCCCCGCCCCGCAGGTCGCAGCTGAGCGAGTCCAGTTTCCACTACCTCCGCTCCGCTCAGGTCCGCCTGGATGCGCCGCTCCGAGACGCATGCGCGGGAATTGCGAGATCGCGCGATAAATCAAGTGATAAATAAGTAAGTCAGAACAAAACAATTCATTCGGTGGAAGAAGGAGAACAACAGTAGAGACTGCTGCCTTGATCTTCTCTCGTAAATGAGCGACAGGACATGGTTTGAGCAACAGGAAGTGATGTATTACATTTCAGAATAAAATACTTTTTTATTTATTTATTTCTTGTATTGCGTTTGTAGGCGTAGTCATAAATGATAGTTTGACAGCATTTTTGTACAAATAAATCCGTATAGAGCTAGGATTAGTCCGCCCGTGGTGATTTTATTTTGTAAATACGGATGTTGTGCTCGTTCCTTTTCCTGTTGGTGCGACGTAATCTTTGAAAGTTGACTCCGGCACAGCTCCGGCGTCCGGCAGAAATAGGATGGATTCTAATTTTGACGGACTGCCGTCCGCTCGCCGCTGCTCGCCGCCGCCGTGCGGAGCCAGTGTAAACTCTGTCATTGATTATAATGGGTGCGTATTTGCTGCGGAGGTCGGACCGGAGCGGGGCGGAGCCGGAACGCATGTAGTGTAAATTTGGCGTAATGCTGTACAAAGATCTTGCTCTGGGCTTTACCTGAGAATAATTTCTACACAACTGTATATCAATGCTATAATAAATGCATGTAGTAGCTGTACAAAATAATAACGTGCCATCCATCCATTATCTTTTACCCGCTTCTTCCATTTTGGGTCATGGGGGTCGCCGGTGCCAATGTCCAGCAATCACTGTGCGAGAGGCGGGGTACACCCTGGACAGGTCACAAGTCCATCACAGGGCCACATAGAGACAAACAACCATGCACTCTCTCACTCACACCTAGGGACAATTTAGAGTTACAAATCAGCCTAAAATGCATGTTTTTTGGGGGGGGTTTTTTGGTCTGTGGGAGAACCCGGAGAAAACCCACGCATGCACGGAGAGAACATGCAAACTCCACCCAGAAAGGCCCCCCGGACCGGGATTTGAACCGGCAACCTTCTCGCTGAGAGGCAGCAGCTCTACCCGTTGTGCCACCGTGCTGCCCGCCATCCATCATGTCAGAATAAATGTTATTATGTCACTGCACAAGTTCTATAAATCATGCTGATACAAAAATATAAATTAAAATATAAATTATTCCAAAACGTTCAAACACACTAAAGCACCTTGTTAGGCTATGAGATCATATAACGTCAGGTAATTGTTAGACAGTCACTGCAATAAAATGTCTGTTTTTACATTCAGAGGTTATGGCAACAAAACAATAAAAAAATGTTGGCAGACCTTTAAAATAATTCCAGGTTTCTGTTCAGTACTATAGCTAGACTAATGAAAGACTAATGGAAAGTCTTACCTCTTTTGAGCCGTGTATCCCTACAGCTATAAGCAGTGATGACTTCATGAGATACTTTATAAATACAATTGTTTCAATTAGAGAGAAAATTCACACCAACCTTCCTACTATTGCCTCTGGTTCTGTCAGATGAGGCAGCTTTAGAAATGTCACTAGAACCTGATTTATGTTTGTACTGTTTTTGCCCAGTTGAGCTCTGAATTGTAAAAAAATAATAGCTTCATCTAAACCATCAACAGGTCAGCTAGATCCATCCCAACCAGACTGTTTAAAGAGGTATTTGTTGGACGCAACTGGGACCCTGTGTACAAAATTTCATTCCACCACATGTACCGCATGTGGTGCGAACGACAAAGAAAGAAACTCTGACTTTATGACTGACTGTTTGGTGTTACTAACTTTTTGGTTAACAGGCATTGCTGCTGTGTGCACCTGATCAGCGTTCCACCACACATTACCTGTGTGGGTCTGTTTGACTTGAAGTTGGCTGGTCTGGACTCGGTGGTTAACTGAAATTATTTGACAGCTAATGCTCAGTGTGGTGTTGTCCACTAAAGGTTGGGACATAATTGTGTCCTTTCCTCTTGAGTGTGACTGGCATGTAAATCACATGTCACCGAGGGTGTGACTTTCTCCTCTCCTCAGATGATGTACTGTATACAGTATGATGATCCAAGTCAAAAACTGTGGCATGAGAGGAGGCGGGTGATAAGGCATTCACTCAACGATTGTTAGGCCTTTAAAGGCAGCTTTTTTTCCATTCAACCTTTATTTAAACAGATAAGTCACATTGAGCCTCTAAGACTCATTTACAAGTGAGGTCTGTTGGACAGATAATAAAAGTGGTGAAAAATGACACATAGGGTTTGGAGACAAAAAAAATTCCTAACACATTTTTGACCTCTGAAGGTCAAAAATGGGGTAATGAAAAAAATCTTGCACACAAGCATATAATGATGCCGACATTATGCAGAGGGCGGGGGAGGGGACTCAAAAGCGGTGAGCAGCCATCACATAGAGGCACTGCAGAGTTCAGATAGAATCACTCAGTTCATATACAGTAGGTCCCTCTGGAGATCTGTGCACACTCATGGGTGGGGGGAGCTGCCGAGGACGGCCAGAGGCGAATCCAGAGTCCTGAAATGATGACAGAATGTTTATTCAGCTGGGCTCCTCTGAAAAGTCTGTGGAATTCCTCAGTAGAAGGATTGGGAGGGTGAGAGCGTCAGGTTTACAAAACTTCTGCAGGCGTGTTGAGATAAGACGGCCTGTCAAGGCCAGTCAGTGAGCCAAATTTCAGATAAACACGATTGTTTTGGGGACAGGCAGAACTTTAATGACATCTACCTTCAGTCTGTGTCGGTCCACTCGCTTCTGAAATGTCCAATTTAAAATGACCATACCAATGGAACGTGCCTGAGAGAATCCCTGAGATCTAATCCATTCAGCCAAAAGTCTGGTTTCTTGAGACATGAACCAAGCCATCATGTAAGGCAGGCAGCCTGACCAGGTCCAGATTAGCCGCCAACGTCTTCCTTGTGTGTTGATAGACCAGGAACCAGCCAAATCCAAAAATCAGGAACCAGTTATCATAAATCCAATTAAATATGCATCCTTAAAGGTCCGTGTATCTTTTGGTCATTGGATTTTGGTTTTCAAAACAAAATTGAAAATCGAAAAACGGATGTTTTTTTGTTTTTTGTTTCAAAAACAAATAATGAAAATCGAAAAACGGATGTTTTTTTGTTTTTCCGTTTTTAAAACGAAATTAGAAAAACAGCAATTGAAAATTAAAAAAAATGGGTACATTTTGTTTTTTGCTAAAACCAAAGACAAGCTTTTATTTTGTTGTTACTGAACGGGACCTTTAAGGCGGAACCGGAAATGGAAGACCTGAATGTGAAATGCACATTCCCAATCCCATAGATATATCCCATAGTGTATATCTATGCCCAATCCAACCACACTGCCTAGCAACCGTGACAGCGCTCTGCCTGAGGAAGAAAGGAGCTCGAAATGTTGTTGTTTTTACTGCTTTTTTTTTATTCTAGAGGAAATACAGAACTTTATCGCTGCTGGCAGCATGTTTTATATCTTCTGCTGACAGACATATCCAACGTACTATTTTTTTGGCTATAAACGGTAGTTTCATGGATAATTTCATTGTCAGTATTAACTTTGTTAACTTGTGCATAATAAATAAATAAATCAAAAATCTATCTTATTTACTAATAATTTAATAAAACAATATACTAGTATAATATTTATAACTTATTTAAAATTTTAAATAATAACTTATTTGAAATTTAGAATACAGCATAACATTTTCCAATATTTTATTGTATAAAATCCATTAGTACATAAAGGGGTTGTAAAAATGTTAAAAACAGGGTATTTTCATCTATTTTGTTAATAAAATAGCACTCAAGTGTTATCTTTGAGCATCAGTATATTTACCTTAAGCCTCATTATTATAATACTTTAATATCTTGTAAAAAATTAAATCTTAAACTAATAATGTTTTTGTCTACATGTCCTGAACCAGACCAGATACTTGTACTGGAGGATTAATCTGAATATCCCAGTCCTGGACCGTTACTTTAACCAAGAAGATCCTAGACTGGATTTCTGATGATGCAGGGAGTCTCTGGAGGTGTTGCTTCATCTCCTGGACCTGGTTTCATGGCATGGTTGGGGGCGACAACTGTTTTCTGGCTGGCAGGTGCATCCTGCAGGTGGTCTCAGTCAGGAGAGCTTGGGACGCCTCGTTCTGCTGTCCATCATGGTGTCATCCACCTGCCTAAAAACCCAGAGGACCTGCAGGTGGTGTCCCGTGGGTTTGCAGGGCTGGCAGCCACACAACCTTTTGTTGTTTTGAATTAACTTACTGTTAATAAAATGAATTATAAACAACTAGTTTTTGTAATCAATTTATTTTTTTCAAAATTAAAACAAAACAAAGAAAAACACATTTTTCAAACTCATAAAAATAATTTATTTACCGGTATTTATTTTATTTTATTTACCGGGGCAGCACGGTGGCACAACTGGTAGAGCTGCTGCCTCTCAGCAAGAAGGTTGCCGGTTCAAATCCCGGTCCGGGGGCCTTTCTGGGTGGAGTTTGCATGTTCTCCCCGTGCATGCGTGGGTTTCCTCCGGGTACTCCGGTTTCCTCCCACAGACCAAAAACATGCACGTTAGGTTGATTGGTAACTCTAAATTGACCCTAGGTGTGAGAGTGGATAGTTGTTTGGTTTGAGTGAGACAGGTCCCTCTTGTAAATGAGTCCCCATGACTCAACGAGGCTAGCCTGTATAAATAAAGGTTGAATGAATGAATGAATGAAATTTGCAATTTTTTCTAGAATACTAAATAATCTTTCCATCATCTCCCTACTTTCATTCGCCCTTCTCTCTTCTGCCTCCCTCTGCAGCTTCGTATCTTCTCTGATTAAGTCCATTAACTCATCCTCTGTTCTTCTGCCTCTTTCTTCCTCGTCTCTGTTCCATTCTTTCCTCCTCCTCAGCCCTGTCGTCCTGGTCACCCACTGCTGTGCTTGGACCTGGAGTGTCCTCGGGGATGGAGGCAATTAGGACAGGAGGTGCAATGCAAGGTCTCTGTCCTAACGCCTCATCCATGAGGACAAACCAGGGTCACGACGCAGCAGTGGGCTTCCCACTCACTCCTTCCCCTGACCCTGGATATTTGCAGTCCTGAACAGAGGAAATAAGATATCACAGTTGGCAAAAAGAGCAACAAACATTTTTTTTTAAGTTTACATGTACATACGTACCGGATTCCAAAAAAGTTGGGACACTAAACAAATTGTGAATAAAAACTGAATTTAATGATGTGGAGATGGCAAATGTCAATATTTTATTCATAACAGAACATAGATGACAGATCAAAAGTTTAATCTAAGTAAATGTAACATTTTAAAGGAAAAATATGTTGATTCAAAATTTTCACAGTGTCAACAAACCCCAAAAAGTTGGGACAGGTAACAATAAGTGGCTGGAACGCCAATCAACGCTCCGTTCAGAAGCCTGCATCACTGATTGTATGGGGTTGCATGAGCGCTTGTGGCATGGGCAGCTTGCGTGTCTGGAAAGGCACCATTAATGCAGAGAACTATGTTCAGGACTTGTCGCAACTTTTTTGGGATTTGTTGATGCCATGACATTTTGAAACAACATATTTTTCCTTTAAAATGAGACATTCTCTCAGTTTAAACTTTTGATCTGTGATTTGTGTTCTATTCTGAATAAAATACATGTATTAGATGTTGGCACCTCCACATCATTGCATTCAGTTTTTATTCACAATTTGTTTAGTGTCCCAACTTTTTTGGAATCTGGTTTGTATCAACAGAGCACATACAAATTATATATTATAAAAACATGCATGTTAGGCTGATTGGTAACTCTAAATTGACCCTGGGTGTGAGTGAGACAGGTCCCTCTTGTAAATGAGTCCCCGTGGCTCAACGAGGCTAGCCTGTATAAATAAAGGTTGAATGAATATAATTCATTCAATACATGTACATACTTTGTATTTCTTTAAGTTGTCCCATTTCTTTTTAGCCTGCAGAGGAGTTACTTTATCCTGCAGGCCCATCTTCTCCAAAATTACCCTAATAACATCAACATAAAATTAATGAAGGGGGAAACATGGAAAATAATGTCTTAAACCCACATTGAAAAAACAGTTTTCACAGCACAACACTAGAGATTGCAGGTTATGTACAGTTTGAGGGTTAATGAAACTGACTCAGAAGCATAAGATGAATCTTGTACCTCCATGCCACAGCTGCAGAATTTTTAGCCCCCGT
>JBBPBX010056740.1:4558-15110 GCA_038048925.1 Garcialebias charrua | reverse complement strand
TATATATATACAAAGTATATACAGGTAGTCCCCGACTTACGAACGAGTTCCGTTCCTACGCCCGTTCGTAACACGAAAATCGCCATAAGTCGGAACACATTACACGTGGCGTTCGTAAAACCGGATTTTTGCCGTAAGATGGAAAATGTATGCTAACGCGGCGTCGTACACCCGTTTATCGACATGAGACTGAACAAACGGGCGGCCGTGGTGTAGTGGTAATGGCAGTCGTCTCCCGATCGGAAAGTTGGTGGTTCGACTCCCGGGACCCGCACCATGTGTCGTTGTGTCCTTGGGCAAGATACTTAACCCTGAGTTGCTCCCGGTAGGACTGGAAAGCACCTTGCATGGTAGTCTGCCGCCACCGGTTTATGAATGTGTGTAGCATTCAATATATGTGTAGCACTTTGAGATCTTCAGTAATGAAAAGTGCGTTATAAATTGAATTTATTATTATTATTATTATTACATAGGCTACTGGTCCATAAACATGCACAGAACTTTATTTACAAACGGTTAGCTAACACAGTGTACCTTACACATTCATTTAAAAACACATACATGTACAGTATTTACTGTACAACAGTACTGTTCTGCATAGCACGTTCAATAATTTAAAAAACTGTAAAAAAAAAACTGTGCCTTAGTGTAAAGTCCAGGAACTATAAAAAGGTAGAATCAGCACAGAAACAGCATAGAAAACAAAATGCCCTTACTTTTATTGAAAAGTAGGTAGGCAGGCTTATTGGGTGGTGATGCTGGTCAAACCTGGATGAGGGGAGCTGCTTAAAGGTTCAGTATGCAGTTTCTGTAGAACTGCAGCAGTTAGAAATATTTTCAACAGGCAAAGCATTCTGATCCCTCCCCCTCAGAGCCATATGTGGCTCTGCCCCCTTGTGGTCTGTTGAATTTCAAATTCAAGCTCTGTTTTTATTGGCTGATTCAAATTCAAGCTCTGTTTTTATTGGCTGGTTACAAACTCTGTTTTTATTGGCTGGAAAATGGCGGGTCACCTTTTCTTTTTAGAAATGCTTATTTACCACCTGGAGAAGCAAGGGGACAATATTTTTTTTTTTTTTTTCAGAGATTACCTGGCTAACATCAGTCTGTCAGGAGGTAGTGACAGAGTGAAGAAATATGTTCATAAAAAAAGCTACATACTGCAGCTTTAAAGACCGTGTAAAGTAAAATTAAATTTGTGTTTTGAGTTTGTCACACGGCATAAATATGTGTTATTAATCACCCATATAAATCTGACTGATTAAAAACATTGTTTACCTTATAAAATTAAGTCTCAAAAATCATGAAAAAACATGATTTTGCCTTGGTCTGAAACTCTGGGGGCGTGTCAGCGCGTGGGCGTGGTTTCAGCGCAGCTGCGCTCGTGTCCTGCCCCCTCAGCTGAGCTGTGTGTGGAGGCAGACGGGTGCGCAGAGATCCACCTGCTCTGTTTGAGTTCTGGCTGTAACAGCAGCTCATTTTTCCAAGAGTTACGCTGTTTTTAGTGCACTAACAACTCTGGTTTTGTTTTTAAAGTTGAGGACACATAACTTTGCTGTTATGTGTTTAATAATAAGTGCTATTTTAGAAGATGAGCAGCGGACTCGCTGCACCCGGTCCGACCCGGTCACATATCATGCGGGGTTTGTGTTGGTGATTAAAATAAAGAGTAATCACGTTGATAAGTTATCTCATCTGTGTCAGCGGAGTCACGGCGTTTCACGGCGCGCGTGGCAGGATTTCAGCTCCACGCGGATCGCTCTCACACACACACACGCGCGTGCGTGGGGGGCGCGGGGGGCGCGGAGGTGCGCGGAGGTGCAGGTGGCAGTGGTCGCTCCAGCAGCACGCCTGGGTTTGTTTGACTCCCTCCTGCGTCTCAATGTCACAATGGAGCGGCTGCAGTCCTCCATGCGTAAAAGGAGTGAGAGTACTGGAGGGAGACGGTCGGTAGCGAGTGAACGGCTCCACCGAAGAACGCATTTATACGGCTGGAGCTGCAGGGGGTGGGGCTTGTTACCGTGTGACGAAACACGGTAACATTTAAACCACGCCTAAAAAATCCTGAAACAGAAATATCTTTATACACAGTTTGATCTATAACTCCAAAATTAATTGAGCTACAATTTTGAGACTTTTTACTCATTTACAAGATTACAATTATGACATTTATAATGTTTATTGAAGAAAACGTTGAAATTCACTTTACACAGTCTTTAACCCTTGAGGAAGGGAAGCTGTTCAACCCTGGATTAAGGGATCATGTGAGTCTAGAAAGGCAGGTCAGGTGCAGATGTTGTCCTGATGCTGCTCTCTCAACCATGGATGAGGGGGGCATGTGAGTCCAGAAAGGTAGGTCAGGTGCAGATGTTGTCCTGATGCTGCTCGCTCAACCATAGAGGAGGGGGGAATGTGAGTCCAGAAAATCAGGTCAGGTGCAGTTCTGGTCCTGGTGTTAGTCAGTGATGGAGGAGGAGGAGAGGGCCTTTCATTGAGGACACAGCACATCAGGTCTTGCTGTTAAAATGAACACAGACATGTGCATGTCAAGATTAAGCTGATGCAACACACTGTAACTGTAATAAAAAGAGATATGAAACACAGACAACAACATGTTGTCCTTACTTTTATTCAAATGATGTTGCAGAAAGATGAGGCAGCATGTGAGTTCAGGTCAGGTGTGGTCCTGATGTTAGTCGATGTTGGAGGAGGAGGAGAGGGCCTTTCAGTGAGGACATAGCACATCGGGTCTTGCTGTTGAAATGAACACAGACATGTGCATGTCAAGATTAAGCTGATGCAACATACTGTAACTGTAATAAAAAGAGATATGAAACACAGACAACAACATGTCCTTAATTTTATTCAAATTATGTTGCAGAAAGCTGAGGCAGCATGCGAGTTCAGGTCAGGTGTAGTCCTGATGTTAGTCAGTGATGGAGGAGGAGGAGAGAGCCTTTCAGTGAGGACATAGCACATCAGGTCTTGCTGTTGAAATGAACAGACATGTGCATGTCAAGATTAAGCTGATACAACAAACTGTAGCTGTAATAAAAAGAGATATGAAGCACAGACAACAACATGTTGTCCTTACTTTTATTCAAATTATGTTGCAGAAAGATGCGGCATGAGAGTCCAGGTCAGGTGATGCTTTGGAGGCTGTGGACATGAGCAGAGACAGGTGGATGAATAGATGCAGCTATAACATGTAAAAAAAGAAAAGCAATAAAACAACATGTCATTACCTTTATGATGATGCTGTGCTGTTTAGTGAGGAGGTGAGCAGGTCAGTGAAGGGTGTAGGAGGTCATAGACTGAGGAGGAGGGGTTGATGCTGAGGTTCTTGGCTGAAGAGCAGGAGGTGTTGCTGAGGCTGGTTGAGTGGAGAGGAGGAGGAGGCTGTGGACATGAGCAAAGACAGGTGGATGAACAGATGCAGCATAACATAAAACAAAACAGAAAAGCAAATGTAAATATAACATTTCATTACCTTTAGGGAGGGTGCAGGGGAGGGAGGCATGCTTATTTTGGAGAGCGTGATGTTTCCAAGGACTGCTGGCTTGCTACAACAGAAGTAGATGGCATTTCTTCTGCTGTTTAAGCAGATCCTGGAGGTGCTGTTGAGACCTTCTTAATGTACTGCATCATGCTGCTCTGCACTGTCTCCTTCTTTTTGTCCTCCAGGATCTGCTTGTAGCATGCAAGGTAGTCCATCACCCCTCTGGAAACCCTGGCGTACCTCTCCACGTCAGCATCCTGAGCTTCAAATAATGTCATCGTGTCCTGCAGGCTCCTAAAAGCTTTAGCCAAGCCCTGCCTGGTGAATTTCTTGGCCTCTGGGCTTGGCTTAACTTGCTCTTCCTCCTCCTCGATGATCTGCTTGTCCAACTCGATGAGGTCCTCAGGAGACAACACATCTCTGTGTGATGCCAGCAGCTTTGTGACATCCTCCTTTTCGAGCTCCAATTCCAGGGACCTGCTCATCTCCACCACGTCCTGGATCACACTGGTCACTGACTCCTGGGGCACAGGTGAAGCCTGAACAAACTGTGGACACAGTTTTTTCCACACTCCACTCAGGCTGCTCGGCTTTACCCGATCCTAGGAGTGTCCAATTTTCTGCATAGCATCCAGGATGCTGTACTTCTTCCAGAACTCTTTCAGGATGAGGTCTATGTCTTTTTCAGTTGCCTCCATAGCATCACTGATGACTCTCTGGAGGTAGTACGCCTTAAATGTGCTGATGACCCCTTGGTCCATTGGTTGGATTAGTGAGGTTGTGTTTGGAGGAATGTAGATGACATTCACATCTGGGTGAAGGTCGTCCAGATGTGCAAGGTGGCCAGGTGCATTGTCCAACAGCAGCAGGACTTTGAAGGGAATGCTGTTGGAAGTGCAGAACCGCTGGACATCTGTCACAAAATGGTTGGTGAACCAGTCCTCGAAAACATCCAGTGTCACCCATGCCTTTCTGTTTGACTTCCAATAGACTGGCAGCTGACTTTTAACAATCCCCTTGAAGGCCCTGGGATTCTTGGACTGGTACACCAAGAACGGTTTCAGCTTACCGTCTACAGCAGCATTCGCCTCAAACAGCAACGCCAGATGTTCTTTGCCCACTTTGTGGCCTAGAGCTGTTTTTTCCTCTTTAGCAATGTATGTGCGGTCTGGCAAATGCTTCCAAAAGAGTCCAGTCTCATCAACGTTGAAGACCTGTTGTGCTGTGTAACCCCCTTTCGTGATTATTTCAGCCAAAGTGTATGGGAACGCTCGTGCTGCCTCGACATTGCTGCTGGCGGCCTCACCTTGTTGAAAGGAACAGACATGTGGATGTCAAGTTGAAGCTGATGTAACATAACTGTAATAAAAAGAGAAATGAAACACAGACAACAAAATGTCCTCCTTACCTTGAACTTTGATGTTGTGAAAATTGGCCCTCTCCTTAAATCTTTAAAACCACTCACGGCTCGCTGAAATTTCCTCCACCTCGCTGCCCTCCCCCCTCTCTGCTTTTAATGCCTCATAGATACGTCTCGCTTTTTCCTGAATCACCAACAAGCTAACCGGTATGTGACGTTGATTCTGATCTTCCAGCCATAAAATCAACAAACACTCCATCTCAACAATAAGCCCGCTCCTTTGTTTTGTAATGACGGTAGCTTTCATCGGCGCTGAACCCCTCACATGCTCCAGGATTCAAGCTCTATCATCCATGATTGTTCCGACTGTAGAACGCGCCAAGCCAAGTTTTTTCCCTATCTCTGTCGGCGTTTCTCCCTTTTCTGCATGTTTTAAAATATCGAGCTTTACCTCCATCGTTATCACTTTTCTTTTCTTCGTCGCGCTCCCATCCGAAGAATTATTTGTTCTCTTTGGGGCCATTTAAAAGTTAGCACACACGTGTTAGCTACAAAATTCTCTCAAAAATTTGCTGATCGCTCGTCTCTGTTCGCCAAACTCACCACGCTGATCGTCTCGCGCCGTTACGTTAAATACTGTACTGATTCTGTATCGCTCCGCCTTTGTCCTTTGGGGAGAACAGTACGCCTGTAACCTTCCACTACTGTAATTTTCCATTGTCAAGGAGCAAAGGTACACACCCCTCCCACTCTCCCCCCGACAGTACGCAGCTCCGGTGTAAATTTCCATTGTCATGGCTGCTAAGGTAACACCCCTCCCACCACCCCACCCCCTCTCCCACTCTCTTCCCTCATGTAAATTTCCGCCGTCCTGACGATTTCAGGTACCGTATTTTCTGCCGTAAAGTTGCATCTACGCCGTAACTCGAAGCAATGCTTTTTTTCTTTTTTTTCTTTCTCCCTGTTATAGATGGCCTCTCTTCTCACCTTATAGCCATCCTCTTCACACCATTATGATTTTTTTATAATAGGAAAGAAAGGAAGGAAAGATGGAAAGTAAGACCACAAAACATAACAAATACACACAGAAAGCACAAGGCAAACACACTCGACCGCCATCTGTAAACCTTCAAAGAACATGACAGAACACAACAACAAAATACATATGTATAAAAGACTTAAAATATTCATGGCTTTGCATTAGATATCCATAAATATATATACCCATACCCATATGCATACATACAAATACATGCATATGCAGTCACATGCACATCTACATATCTACATACGATACCTGCATGTGCATCCCTGCGTCTATTTGTGTGTGGTTGTAAGCATGCATAAGTGTACAGGTAGTCCCCTAGTTACGTACGAGTTAGGGAGATAAAAACGGTTCGCAGCTCGATTCTGCCGTAGCTAGGGGGTGAAATTAGCGTCCAGTTCGTAGGTCCTTATTCCGTTCGTAGGTCGTGGAAATACCGCTACTGGAGCGCGCGCACACATTTAAGCATGTACAGTAGTGTACTGTAATGTTAAACATTGCTATTCACATTTACAGAATAAATAAAAATATATTTTCTTACTTTGAGATGGTCAAAGCCGACATCTTAGGTTGCCATGCTCAAGGCCTGTGTTAGCTAGCTGGCTAGCTTCTGCTAGCCAGGCCATGGGCTGGTGTTGGAGCGGCGGTGCGGCGCGATCTGCGATCAATCTGCAGCTGCTGCTCCAGCCTGAGACGTCCACAGAGCTCACAGAGCGATTCCAGCTAGTAATTAATCCATATGAAGCCATCCTGGTCACCAGTCTTCAAAGGCCGGCTCCCGGCAGCTGGCCGGCTCCCGGCAGCTAACCTAAAATGGCGTCCGGTGTTCTACATTAATTTGTGACCGGAGACCCCCGTGACTGAACCTAAAATGGCGTCCGGTGTTCTACATTAATTTGTGACCGTGTAAACTGAAGACCTACTTCCTGCTGCCCAAGATTGCTCAAAAATGATCAGAAATGATCATTTTTATCATAATTATTATTTATAAAGCCTTTAAAACAACCACAGCTGCAACAAAGTGATGTACACATGAAATTAAGAACATTTAAACACACACACAAAAAAAAAAAATTATTATTATTTTTTTAATACAGTAATTTCATATTTTTATTAAATATGATACGTTCGTAGGTCCCGTTGTTCGTAGGTCGATGGAGTCGTAAGTAGGGGGTTTGTTGTATAAGGCTTTTCTAATAGAATGTTCAATAGTGACTGCGAAGCATCAGAGACCTGACCCCCAAGACCCGAGGCAGAGAAAGGGGGGACCAGAGCCCAAACATCAAGAGGGACCCCAAGCAAAGAGCCCCCAGGGCCACCCAGACAGGATGAACCACACGCCCACCCCCCAGATCCGACCACAGGGGAGAACCGGAAGAACCCCACCAGCGACCACATACAAGACCCCCGGGGCCAATAGCGACATACTCACAGGCCCCCGCCGGAACCCACTGCACTGATGTAGCCCCAGGACTAGCCACCAAGGCCCGGGCACCGAGGACGCACACCCCTCAGGCGCAGGTCCAACAGGACCGAGGACCCGAGCCCCACCAGGAAGCCACTAGGCCGAGCTGACACACGCTCAAGCGCCCCGCCCCTGACACCGAGGACCCCAAGCATGCCGACAGGGTTTCAATTTCAAAGTTAGCATACACGTGTTAGCTACTAAATTCTTTCAAAAATTTGCTGGTCTCTCGTCTCTGTCCGCCAAACGCACCACGCTGATCGTCTCGCGCGTTACCTTAAATACTGTACTGATTCTGTATCGCTCCGCCTTTGTCCTTTGGGGAGAACAGTACGCCTGTAACCTTCCACTACTGTAATTTTCCATTGTCAAGGAGCAAAGGTACACACCCCTCCCACTCTCCCCCCGACAGTACGCAGCTCCGGTGTAAATTTCCATTGTCATGGCTGCTAAGGTAACACCCCTCCCACCACCCCACCCCCTCTCCCACTCTCTTCCCTCATGTAAATTTCCGCCGTCCTGACGATTTCAGGTACCGTATTTTCTGCCGTAAAGTTGCATCTACGCCGTAACTCGAAGCAATGCTTTTCAACGGAGCACGTTCGTAAAGTCCAATCGCGTATATATATATATATATATATATATATATATATATATATATATAGGGTTGGTAAAACTAATATTCATTTCTTCATATTTATTTTGCTTGCTTAAGTGTTAAATTATTGGGTTTGTAAAGTTCCCCAAAAATAAACTACAATAAGTTGCATTTCCTGCAGACAGAGGTAGTCGAAGCAGCTGAAATGGATGGAAAAACAAGCCAAGAATAAAGTCACTTGTGTTTATTCTGGAAATATGAATTGCAACAATTAGAGTGAAATTTTTTTATTTATCTGATTTATTCACTTCAGCCTTGCTGATGGAAAAAATTTCAATACGGAATGCGAGCTGTAGTATTAGATCTCACAACACATGAAATGTTTGTTTGTGCATGTCATGGCAGCATATAGTGACTGAATTGTTTCAGCACTTCCACAAGAGCCACTGCAGCAACTTGATTTTATTTTCCTGACTTTTCCTTCTTCCCCTAACTCACTCTCACTCAAACACACACACACACACACACACCTCGAGACTGACACACACGGAGAGACACACACCTCTCTCTTTTATGTTCTTGTTTTCTTTCCATTATTTTGTCTGATCGAGATGCCCACACAGTTTCCATGACAGCAATAAAAAATAAAACCCTCCCTGACTTGGGCGCTGCCTGATAGGTGCCAAGACACAGTAAAGGGATGAAAAAAGCACAGCAACAATATTGATTCAAACATATCGTGTAAGCCATCAGTGGACTTTTACAAACAGTTAAAAAATGAGCTGTGAGCAGCTGTCTTGTGAACAAACATTTGATCGCAAAATGTTTTTCCCCCACCTTTATTTCAATTACCTCTACCCTGTGGGTTCATTTGCGTGTTGCAGGTGGCCATATGTGCATGGGGGCGCAGGTTGCTTTCATGGTCATCAATCAAAGACCTGAGTAAGTGAGTGTTGTTGTGTGTCGAGGCTATAACCTTCATTGTCCTTTTCCCCATTGTCTTCCAGCTTGGTGTGTGTCCGTCCACCTGTGGGGCACTCAAAGGTGAAACATTCAGAGATTGGATCTGACCCTACTGAGTTATATTGTTTTCTCGCTGTGTGATAGGAAAAACTACCTTAATCTTTGCTGTTTTCCCTCTTTTCTTGCTTTATTGTTATCTTCTCTTTCATGTCATCTTTTAGCACTGACAGAGAGCCAAAACTAACTTTTTATTGAATAAATCCAGTTATTTTTAAAAAAAAAAAATTTTAATGATCCATAATTAATTTAAATCAGTGTAAATTACCACTGGAATGTTTTATATTCTAATTCTGCAAAGGATTGTGAGAGAGGTGTCAAGTGAAGGGAGGAACAGGCAGATTGATAGATAGACAGACAGACAGACAGACAGACAGACAGACAGACAGACAGACAGACAGACAGACAGACAGACAGACAGACAGACAGACAGACAGACAGTCCCCCGGGGGACATTTGAGGTGTCCTGTAGCATGTGCTAATTACTGTACTGTATACAGAAAAATAAACACGTAATTTTTTTTTAAAAGAAGCAGAATACACAATTTTTTAAAAAGACAATATGCACATGCTCAAGGTGGTAGGGAGTACTACATTCATGATTAACACACACACACACACACACACATACATGGTAAATGGTAAATGGAGCTTACTTATATAGCGCTTTCCAACCCCCTATGAGGGGCCCCAAAGCGCTTCACAGTACCAGCCATCCACCCATTCATACACACATTCATACACCAGTAGCAGTAGCCTGCCATGCAAGGCGCTGCCAGTCCTACCAGGAGCAACTCGGGGTTAAGTATCTTGCCCAGGGACACAACGAGGTACGCAGTGACCGGGGATCGAACCCGGGACCTTCCGGTCCTGAGCCGGCTGCCCTGCCTCTACACCATCTCAGCCCCTTACATATACATAAACACACACACTATCAAAGCTGGGCAACGCTAATTAAAAAATTAGTTCCACAATTTCTAAAACGCTTATAAATTTTTTTAGGTCCACAATTTCAAAAGCACAAATGTCTTATGAAAATTAGTAGCCTGGTTTAAACCAGACCCTTGTCCTTCACTTCGCTTTGGACTAGGGTCTGGCATCTCTGCCATAGAAAACGATTTCTCCTGGAGATTTTTGAATGGACCAATCAGAGAACAGGAGGCAGAGTTTTGTTAGTTTAGCCTGGCGAGGTCCAGGCTATCAGATAAATTGCTCAGAAACCACTCGGTGGATATTTTTTCTGCCACCAGTGTGTAATTATATGTCTTTAATTTACTGACTGTTGGCCTAGATGAAACATTTGAGATAAAATTCGATTTTTTATCATTTATTTTCGTAGCGCACCCGAGGCTGTTTGGAAAATATCAAACCGAAACTATTTAATATCCAGCAGATTTGACCATTTCGTGAATTGATTTAGGAACTGTTAAGCTCAGGAACACTTCTGATATAACGTCAGCTATGAAATATATTTTTTCTCCGCAGAGAAATAATAGTTTTTTACCTTGTTTTGATGAAAATTCGTTCGTGGCGGCAGCCATTTTGAATGACGACGTCAGTCGACA
>JBBPBX010056739.1:0-22666 GCA_038048925.1 Garcialebias charrua | reverse complement strand
GAATTGTAAAAGTTAAATGCCTTTTTGCAGTGTTAACTTTAAAATATAACTTATTTTTCAACAACAGTTACTAACTAACCCAAGCATGACGTCCGTTTTACTTACTCAAACACTATTTAAAAGATTCGAAATAAATACATTGTTCACACTAAAATGTACCCAGAATGCTGCTCCATTATGCCTTAAAAAAGATGTATTGCAGTTTGGCTAAACTGTTTTGCTGTATTTTGACAGTTATCAGGAGTGAAAAATGGATTACCTGTTTATTTTAAATATTTTTTATCTAAAATAAACTGGAGGTGTTTGTGTGCTTAGCATAACATGACAGATGGCATTCCAAATAAAAATCAGTGACTTTTATCAATTTGTTGTCTGTTGACATCCTCAAAGTTGTTCTGCTATCTTTGTTTTGATTTTTTGTGAAAATCAAGTCAGCAGATGCTTTCTGTTTATTTTAAATTTTGTATTTAAAATAAACTGGAGTCATTAATTTTACACAGAAAAACGTTAAAAATGCAATTTTTAACTAAAAGTGTACAGTGTACACCAATTCTGTTTAAAATTCAGAGATGTGAAGAGCTTAATGTGGAAATTCTCTGTTCTCCATCATTTTTTTAATTTATTTTATTTAATCTGAAAATCAAATAAAAGATGCTTTTTGAGTGTTATTTCAAATCTCTTCAGTATTTAAAATGAGCATCAATTGTTCGTCTGTACCTCTGTTATTCAAAAATTCTTTATTTAAAATAAACAGGATTTTTTGTTTGTGTACAGAACAATTTTAAAGCTGGTAATTTTTACCATAAAAAATGCTGACTTTATGATGTGTTGAGAGAAAACTCATCTATTAACGTCCAGCAGGGGGCAGCGTCGAGTATGTTATCACGAAGCGACCGAGTTTAAATCAGTACATGGAAAGAAAACAACCTTTTAGGGTTAGTTTTCAGTAAGAACGTGATAATTGCTCGAACCGCGTTCTTGTCAGAGACAAGTTTATGTTGCTAGACAGTGTTGATGGCTTCAGATGAGTGTTTAAGTGTGTGTTCGTGTGTGAACGAGTGTGAACCAGCGAGTGTGACCTGTCACTCAAAGTGCGGCACCTGGAAGTGACGACAAAAATGGGCGGGCCAACGCAGCGTGCGTAGCGCGTCACCAGCTTCAGTGCTTGCGAGGCGGAGCTCGCTACAACATACGTGGCGTCAACAAATCAATCACAGCGTCAGTAGTTCATTCTACAAGCATACATGGCGAATGTAGATCCTTACCTTCGACCAATGTCGTGCCGGAAATGACGACAAAGTGGGCTGGTCGCAACGGCGTGCGACGTGATTGACAGCTCACAACAGCGAATCAGCGTTCGCCACAAGAGTGATTGACAGCACACAACAGCGAATCAGCGTTCGCTACAAGAGTGATTCACAGCACACAGCACTCGTATCATCCAATCACAGCTCATAAACGGACATGAGACACGTCTTCTTAACGTTAGCTTGCACAGCAGACCACAACTTTATAGACTCTTAAAACAACTCAAACGCTACAATTTAACTTCCCAAAATTCTGAAACATGCGGCGCGCACATCTAGACAGGCAAACTTAGTTACGCTCAGTAACACAGCACTGCAGCTGTTTGAACAAACACGGACTCACTCGGAGCGCGTTCAGGTCGGTTCCGTCCACTTTAAAGGAGCAGAATTCGGGTTTCAGAACCACTATCCGACAACGTTCTAACATATATGCTGCTTCGACCTTCTTTAAAATGTAAAATACCACAACAGCAATCTTGTAGATGTTAAATTAGCTTTCAGGCTTCTGACTCGGCGGTCAAACAAAGCTTTGTACAGGAGTCCGCGTGAACTGGACCGAACCAGAACCTCCACAGACTACGGCTGACAAAACTTCACCTGAATGCTTCCAACAGCGTCTAACAGAGTTGAAACAATAATAATCTCACAGCTTCAAATGATAAAAACACGCAGAATCTGCCTGCTTTGAACACTTCCAGCCAAATTATTATCCTCAGAGTTTAAAACTTGGATCCCACTATGCCAACATGACGTTACAGTTCATGACTGAGACCACAGATTTATCAATAAACTTTTAGAAGCCGATACGAGGCCACCAGATGTAAAGGGGTTAAAGGGGGGGTCAGTTTAATACTGACCTCCTTTTTACCTTAATTTACTTATTCAGATTGAATAGTAATTTCACGGATTCTCTTCTTTTTCAGTTTATTCAATATTTCTGTGATCTTTATGATGGATAAATAAACAGAGCCATTAAGTGACAAAGACGTTAACTTAGTTTGATATGTCAAAGAGACACTATCATTTATTTAGAATAAATCAACTAAATTAACACCATTACACTTGATTGACATGATTTCACTTTCTTTCAATTTAAAACGTCAGCACACTTAAATTCAACACAACAGACATAAATATTGGATGTTAACATATTTAGTCTGTGGGCTCTTTTAGCTTAAAAATATAGTTTCCAGCTTAGATAGAGAGGGGAAAGAGTAGGAGGAATAAGAGGTTGGAGAGATTAAGTTATTTATCTCGAGTGTAACCAGAGATGACACTTTCCATCCGACTTCGGCTAAATCCCAGGTACGTTTGTAAACCGCTCTTTACCTTTTGACGATGCGTCTGATAAAGATATTGCCAGCCTCCCAGGTGCACAGAGTCCTTCCGGCCCTCGTACGTCTGAACTGGTCGTTTACTTCCAACGTCTCCTCGGATCCGCGTCAGCCGTCAGAAACATGTGGCAGCTTCTGGCTGACTTCAAGACGAGATGTTTCTCAAAGAAAGTTCATTAAGAACTTTGGAGCTTTTGCTCGGGGAACTGGATGGAGGCGTCCATCAGTTCTAGCTGACAAGTTAGTCTTTGGCTCTTGACCAAGCTTGACCAGCTGCAAGGCAGAGAGCTTTCAGGTCTCCGTCCATTCAAACTCTCTGTCCATTCAAAGACTGAAGCGTTTCCGCACAGTTAGAACTTAAAAAGACAGGAACACAGAGAGGAGTTCACTTGCCTTATCATACCCAAGGTTAAAGCCAGAGCAGAGGGAAATGTTTAGGAACAGACAGAGAAAGCTGGAGCCTTGTTCATGAAAAACAACTGATTAAACTGTCTTCTTATTTCTAAACAAAACAGTCGGGTCTCTGTGACCCGATATTTCCCTTTAACACAGCAGTGGACACAGTTTAACTCTCACAGAATAACACAGCTTAAAAAGCACACATCATGAAAATGACAAAAGTTATTCTTTTGATCACATTAGAATAAAATCAAAGATAGAAATAGTCTCTTTTGGTGACTATATTTATCAGATTATAGCTAAATGAATGATTTTGTAGTAAATGTCTTGCTTTACTGAGTGGTCAGTAAAGGTCATCACTGGACAGTTCAAAAGTACACAGGTGTCTTAAAAGTGGACAAGGTCATGTCCACTACAGTATGTTTATATATAGAAATCTAATGCAAGGTCATGAATATTATCAGTCTTTATGCTTGTATGTTTCGTTGCTGTGTTCTGTCATGTGCTTTGCAGGATTGTGGACGGAGGTTTGGTGTGTTTGCCTTGTGCACTTTTTGTGGATAATTGTTGTTTTGTTGTCTCACTTTCTCTTTTCTTTCTTTCTCTCTATTAAAAAAAATACATATTGGAGTGAGAGGATGGCTATAAGGTGTGAAGGGAGGCCATCTATAAAATGGAAAAAAAAAAAAAATTCTGTCATAGAACAGCGATGGATGTTCATCTTTTCTCTGCAAGACATTTCGGGCAGCTAAGTAGTCACCACACAATGAGAAAGATTCTCTCTCTGTGCGAGGTGCAAGGGGAGCAGGTCCTCGGCTCCGGGGTTCCTCTTGGGACCCTTTGTTGTATGAGTCTACTAGAGGCACATACTGTATGAGCCTTGGATACGCACTTTCTTGAACTTCCATCTTTGTATTGATTTTTTGTGAAAATCAATAAGACAGTTCGTATTTTAATGTGTGCAGATAAATCTTCACTTTTAATGTAGCACTGAGCCAATCAAACTAACCAGCTGTGTGGTTTAAGTGTTTCACCATGTAATAAGTATTTTTTTTTCATAGGTACTTTCTTTCAGGTCTTACCCTTAAATGAATTGTAAAAGTTAAATGTCCTTTTGCAGTGTTAACTTTAAATATAACTTATTTCTTAACAACAGTTACTAACTAACCCAAGCATGATTTCTGTTCTACTTACTCAAACACTTTTTAAAAGATTTGAAATAAATGCAATATTCACACTAAAATGTTCCCAGGATGCTGCTCCATCATGCCTTAAAAAGATGTATTGCAGTTTGGCTAAACTGTTTTGCCGTATTTTGACAGTTATCAGGAGTGAAAAAAGGATTTCCCGTTATTTTAATTTTATTTTATTTAAAATAAACTGGAGTTTTTTGTGTGCTCAGTATAACATTACAGATGTTATTTCAAATAAAAATCAGTGATTTTTATTAATTTGTTGTTATTTGACATCATCAAATTTACCATACCATACCAGCTTTATTTATAGAGCACTTTAAACACCATCCATCCATCCATCCATCCATCTTCTTCCGCTTATCCGGGGTCGGGTCGCGGGGGTAGCAACCTAAGTAGGGAGGCCCAGACTTCCCTCTCCCCAGCCACTTGGAGAAGCTCCTCCGGGGGAATCCCAAGGTGTTCCCAGGCCAGCCGAGAAACATAGTCCCTCCAGCGCGTCCTAGGTCTTCCTCTGGGTCTCCTCCCAGTGGGACATGCCCAGAACACCTCACCAGGGAGGCGTCCAGGAGGCATCCTAACCAGATGCCTGAGCCACCTCAACTGGCTCCTCTCGATGTGGAGAAGCAGCGGCTCTACTCCGAGTCCCTCCCGGATGACTGAGCTTCTCACCCTATCTCTAAGGGAGAGTCCAGCCACCCTGCGGAGAAAACTCATTTCAGCCGCTTGTATCCGAGATCTTGTTCTTTCGGTCATAACCCAAAGCTCATGACCATAGATGAGGGTGGGAACGTAGATCGATCGGTAAATTGAGAGCTTTGCCTTTTGACTCAGCTCTCTCTTCACCACGACAGACCGGTACAGCGCCCGCTTCACTGCGGACGCTGCACCTATCCGCCTATCGATCTCACACTCCAGTTTTCCCTCATTCGTGAACAAGATCCCGAGATACTTAAACTCCTCCACTTGGGGCAGGACCTCCTCCCCGACCACTTTAAACACCTACAGGACCAAAGTGCTGTACACACAACAAAACAATCACAATCAGGTAATAGAAATGATTAAAATAATTAAGAGTCACATAATAAAAGTTGAGGAATCATACAATCAGATAATACAAGCAAATAAAATTATTAAAAGTCAACATCTCAGATGGTGTCATAGGCCAAGGAGAAGAGATGGGTTTTAAGAAGAGATTTAAAAACAGACAGGGAAGAGGCCTGTCTGATGTTCAAGGGAAGGTTGTTCCACAGTTTAGGAGTTGCCACAGCAAAAGCACGGTCTCCTCTGAGCTTGCGTTTTGTCTTTGGAACACTCAGGAGCAGCTGATCACATGACCTGAGGGATCGAGAGGGTGTGTATGGCTGTAGCAACTCGGACAGATAGGGCGGGGCAAGACCATTTTGCGCTTTAAAAGCAAATAAAATAACTTTAAAATGAATCCTGGAATGTACGGGTAGCCAGTGCAGGGAGGCTAAAACAGGAGTAATGTGGTCAAACTTTCGTGTGCCAGTTAAAAGCCGTGCAACTGCGTTCTGTACCCTCTGAAGCTGAGAGATACACAAATCACTGATTCCTATATAGAGTGAGTTACAGTAGTCCAGCCGAGTGGTCACAAAGGCATGAACTACTGTTTCAAAATGCTGCTTGGAAAGAATTGGCTTCACCTTAGCCAGCTGCCTCAGATGGAAAAAAACTAGTAGTTGGACAACAACATCGGCTCCACGGAAGTGCGGCCTACCGGCTTCTCAGCGTTCAGGACTGATCGGAATCCTGAAGTCACTGGGAAGGCGCGCGGGGACGGAGTCTGTCTGTTGATCAGAGACGAGTGGTGCCGGGCGGTCGTGGTGAGACAACACAAGTGCACCCCCGACATTGAGCTGCTGTGTGTCTCTGTCCGACCTTTCTACCTACCCAGAGTTTCCACAAATATTCATCACTGTGGTATACATTCACCCTAAAGCTAACTTCAGCAAAGCAACTGAAGTTTTATACAACTTGTCACAGGAACTTGAATCCCTCTCCCCAGATGCACCTAAGTTTTTCTTGGGTGACTTCAATAACTGTCCTGCTAAAAAATCTCTTTGCACCTATTATCAGTACATTAAATGTCCAACTAGGAAAAACAAGACTCTTGACATGTGTTTTGGAAACATCAGGAATGTCTTCTCTGTATCCCTGCTTCCACCATTGGGGGCATCAGATCATGATGAGTTCTGTTCTCCACCCTAAACTCTGTTCTCCACCTCACTGACCAATCACCCATGGAAGCCTCGACTGAGCTGTGCGAGAACTTCCAACATTTCTTTTTAGATAAAATCGCAACCACCAGGGCTCTCATTTCTCCTCCATCTCACGATCCATCCATCCCACCTCAATCTGTTGCTGTTTGTGACCATTTTGAACCAGTCTCTCTGTCCTCTCTAGAGCAGGTCATGTGCAACCTGAAACCATCTGGCTCCCCCTTCGATGTGGTCCCCCCTCGGCTTCTAAAGGAGGTTTTTCACACTCTAGGTCCCTCCATTCTCTCGATTGTAAATAGCAGTCTATCCTCGGGTGTGGTGCCAAAATCATTAAAACATGCTGCTGTTCAACCCCTCCTGAAAAAACCAAACCTCGACCCGTCAGTATTATCCAATTTCAGGCCTGTCTCCAGACTCCCATTTGTTTCTAAACTTCTAGAGAAAATAGTTGAGTCCCAACTAAAGTGCTTCCTGGAGGATCACGCTATCCCCGAGCTATTCCAGTCTGGCTTCAAATCCCTCCACAGCACTGAGACTGCCCTACTGAAGGTTTTTAACGACATCTTCCTATCCACAGATACTGGTGACTCTGTGCTGCTTGTCCTATTGGACCTCACATCCGCTTTCGACACCATCGACCATGAGATCCTCATTGCTAGGTTGGAGCAGTGGGTGGGCATCTCAGGATCAGCCCTAAACTGGTTCAGATCCTACCTCTCTGACAGGTCTTTTTGTGTGTCCATCAATGATTTTACTTCTGCAGTGGCGGCTCTTAAATGGGGGGTTCCGCAGGGGTCCATCCTGGGTCCTCTCTTGTTCTCCTTATACCTGCTGCCACTCGGTGCTATTTTCCGGAAACACAATATACCTTTCCACTTCTACGCTGATGACTGTCAAATCTACTTCCCCCTAAGACAAAATGGTACAGGCTCTATTCAACCTCTGCTCGACTGCCTGGCTGACATCAGGGACTGGATGGCTTTAAATTTCTTAAGCTTCAATGATAAGAAGTCTGAAGCCATATTGTTCCTTCCCAATGACACAACCTCAAACCACTGCATTGACCTGTCTGCTCTACCCCTGTCCGAAAAACAAAAAGTCAAAAATCTGGGAGTGATAATGGATCCTTCCATGAAACTCAACAGTCATGTAAACATGATCGTCAAATCCTGTTTTTTCCAGCTGAGGCGTCTGTCTAAGCTGAAGCCCATATTATCCAAAAAGCACCTGGAGACAGTGATTCACGCATTCATTACATCTAGGCTTGATTACTGCAATTCACTTCTGTTTGGCGTCAGTCAAGCCACCATTGCACGATTACAACTGGTTCAGAACGCAGCTGCCCGATTTTTAACCAGCACACGCAAAAGAGAGCACATTACACCAGTCTTGGCCTCCCTTCACTGGCTACCGGTTCATCTTCGAATCCAATTCAAAATTCTCATGTATGTCTACAAATCGCTGAACAGTCTCGCCCCCGCCTATCTCTCGGATCTGATACACCCATATGTCCCTCCACGTGCTTTGAGGTCAGAGGATCAGGTACTCTTAATAGTTCCAGAAACTCGCCTTAAGCGCAGGGGTGACAGGGCGTTCTCTGTAGCAGGCCCAAGACTCTGGAACGAGTTACCGCTGCTCATCAAACAGGCCCCCTCCCTCTCGGTTTTCAAATCCCGGTTAAAAACTCACTACTACTCCATTGCTTTCAATGCCAGCTGATTTGTATTGGATCGTTTGATTTATGATCTGCAATGTTTTTATGTTTTTCGTGTTGTACTTCATTGTCTGTGTTGCCTGTTGCGTGTTTATTTGTCCAGCACTTTGGTGTGGACTTGTTCCTGTTTAAAGTGCTTTATAAATAAAATGGTATGGTATGGTATGGTATGTAGTGTATCTGCGCCCAGTATATAAGAGGCTGATACAGAGAGAGAAGCCTCAGGTCAAAACTGTCAAGGTGTGGAACAATGATGGCATAATGGCCCTTCAAGGATGTTTTGACTGCACAACATGGGAAGTTTTTAGTTCCCCCAATATTGATGAACAGGTTACAGCGGTGTCAGACTACATTAACTTCTGTGTAGATTCTGTAATCCCATCTAAATGTTTCAAAGTGTACCCAAACGATAAGCCCTGGATATCAAATATACTAAAAGAGCTCCTGGTCAAGAGGAGAAACACTTATAATGATCTGGATGAAACAGCTCGAAGGGCCCTGCAAAAACAAATAAAAAGGCAGATACAACTTGATAAACACAAATACAAAGAGAAAATAGAGGCCTCTCTGGCATCTGGAAACAGTAGACAGGCATGGCAGGGAGTAAAGACTATGACTAACATTCCTCACAAGGGTAAAGGGCCATCAAATCAATATTTGCCTGAAATTAGAGGAGCAGAGTTACCAAATCAGCTTAATAATTTATTCTGCAGGTTTGAAGAAAGCTGCAAAGACACCGCTCATCAGAAGAGCGAGCAGGATGTGCCCCCAATGCCTCCATTTACCATAAAAGTGTCAGAGGTTGAACATATGTTTAGAATCTGTAATCCTCAAAAAAGTCCTGGACCTGACAACATCTCTGGCAAGGTTCTTAAAAATTGTGCCTCACAACTAGCACCAGTTTTTACAGATATTTTTAACTATTCTTTGAAACACCACATAGTTCCTTTATTATGGAAAACATCCATAATTGTGCCGGTGCCTAAAGTTCAAAGGCCATCAGGGTTAAATGATTTCCGTCCCATTGCACTGACATCTCTGGTGATGAAGAGCTTTGAGCGTATAATTAAAAAAGGCCTTCTCTGTCAAACACAGCATCTTCTAGACCCCCTACAGTTTGCATATCAGCCCTCTAGAGGGGTGGATGATGCTGTTCTGACTATGCTGCATCTACTCTATTCCCACCTCGAAAGACCAAAAGCCCATGTAAAAAATTTATTTGTGGATTTTTCATCAGCTTTTAAAACTATTCAGCCAAAGATTTTAACAGAAATCTTAACAAAAGAGTTTTTAATCTCACATAGCTTGGTTTTATGGATTACAGACTTTTTAACAGGTAGGGTCCAACAGGTCCGAGTGGGTTCAACACTCTCTGACAAAACAACCACCAGCACTGGCTCTCCCCAAGGGTGTGTTTTATCTTCACTGATAATTTATCTGTACACAAACTCCTGCAGAAGTACTTTCCCAAATAGACATTTAATTAAATATGCTGATGACACGGCTTTGGTAAGCCTTTTAAACGACAAGGAAGAAGAGCACGGACCAGTTCTGGACTTCTTCATTAATTGGTGCAAACAATCGAAACTGGTTCTGGACACGGACAAAACAAAAGAAATGACTATTGACTTAAGGAAGCTTCAGTCATTCTCTCCAACAACCATCAATAGAGAGAAGATTGAAACTGTCTTGTGCTACAAGTCCCTGGGCGTGGTTCTGGACTGTCACTTAAAGTGGGACTCATGGGCTGACCTTATTTGCACCAAGGCTCAGGAGAGGATGTATTTTTTAAAGAAACTGGGTTCTTTTAGAGTCAATAACTCAATGCTTTTAATGTTTTATTCTGCTTTTATTGAAGGTATTTTAACATTTTGTAACATATGTTGGTTTGGCAATGCTACAGAGGCTCAGAAGAAATCATTGAGAAGTATAGTAACTACAGCCAGCAAACTGTTAGGGACCCCTCTGCCAAGTATGGAAAACATATACATGGACAGAGTTATGAGGAAGGCAAACAAGATTATAGCAGACGACACACATCCCCTAAGATCTTCATTTGAGCTGCTTCCTTCAGGGCGAAGGTACGGCCTTCCTTTATTCTCAAGAAACAGAACAAAATTTTCTTTCATACCACAAGCAATTAAATCAATAAATAATACTAAGGTATCATGACTTACTGAGCACAAATGTCTTTGCTGTAATGATGGATGTTAATGTCATGTTTGTATAAGTATGTCCTTTATGTAAATGCCTGCTGACAATGTTGCAAACTAATTTCCCTACGGGGACAAATAAAACTATCTATCTATCTATCTATCTATCTATCTGTCTGTCTGTCTGTCTGTCTGTCTGTCTGTCTGTCTGTCTGTCTGTCTGTCTGTCTGTCTGTCTGTCTGTCTGTCTGTCTGTCTGTCTGTCTGTCTGTCTGTCTGTCTGTCTGTCTGTCTGTCTGTCTGTCTGTCTGTCTGTCTGTCTGTCTGTCTGTCTGTCTGTCTGTCTGTCTGTCTGTCTGTCTGTCTGTCTGTCTGTCTGTCTGTCTGTCTGTCTGTCTGTCTGTCTGTCTATCTATCTAGTTTTAACAACTGCCCTGATATGGTTTTCTAATTTTAGTCCAGCATCAATCTTGACCCCCAGGTTTGTAACAATAGGTCTGATATATTGAGCCAAGGAACCAACATTGACATTGGGAGTCTCAGTGGAGCTTCCAAAAACCATCACCTCAGTCTTCCCCTCATTAAGCTTTAAGAAGTTCACAGCCATCCAGGCTTTGATGTCCTCCAGACATGAAAACAGAGGGGCCAGAGAGTTGGAGTCCTTTTTCTGAAGCGGGACATACATCTGCGTATCATCTGCATAACAATGAAAGGAGATCCCATATTTTCTAAGAATGGAGCCAAGAGGGAGCAGGTACAGTGTGAAGAGGAGGGGGCCTAAGACTGAGCCCTGAGGAACCCCACACAGAAGAGGAGCAGAGGAGGACACATGGTCACCAAGGCGGACACAGAAAGTACGGTCGGCTAAGTAGGACCTAAACCAGTTCAGTGCTGCACCGCTGACACCCCCCCATTGTTTCAAACGACATAGTAAGATGTCATGGTCCACGGTGTCAAAAGCAGATGATAAATCTAAAAGCAGGAGGACAACACTGTCACCAGAGTCCGTTGCTAAAAATATGTCGTTAAAAACCTTTAAAAGAGCAGATTCTGTACTGTGCAGAGCTTTAAAACCAGACTGTAAAACCTCGAGAATGTTCTGTTCTTCCAAATATGCTGATAGCTGGTTGCTGTTGAAGATTCTCAGTCGTCCAGGACATGATAAATCAAAAAGGCGTTCAATACAAGATCAACTGGACTTTATTTGTAACAGAAAACGTTTAGACTCCCATCCAGGAGGCTTTCTCAATTCCATGAACAACTGTGAGAAGTTTGGAGTTATAACAGAACCACACACAATCATATGTCAATTTCAAGCTGAGGTAACACATACATGTAAATTGACAGATCACACCTTAACAGTAGGGGGTTCCCTTGAGGTCTCTGACAGAAGACACAGCACTGTATGTAAATTGACAAAAAACAAATCCCAACCAACAAACAGAGGCTTCTCAAAGAAATTTGTTAGTCTAATTTACAGACAAGACACCTCAGTTCCCATCCGGTGTAAAACGTTTTGGAATCAGTCCCAAAACTGAGTTATACGTCTTGGAAAGCTGAAATCTCAGACCTCCTCCTCTGTTGAGAGAAGGTTTTTCTCTCTTAACATAAACAACTTCCTTCACACCTCTCTCAAACCTTCTGTGCTCTCGGTCCAAAATTTACACATTCTGGTCTTCAAATGAGTGACCCTTGTCCGTGAGGTGGAGGTGAACAGCTGAGTTTTGTCCAGAGGAGGTTGCTCTCCTGTGTTGAGACATTCTTTTGTGGATGAGCTGCTTCGTTTCTCCAATGTAACGGTCTGAGCAGGCCTCGCTGCACTGGACTGCGTAAACCACACCACTCTGTTTGTGTGTCGGGGTTCTGTCCTTAGGGTGGACCAGCCTCTGTCTGAGAGTCCTACTGGGTTTGAAATGTACTGGGATGTTGTGTTTGTTGAAAATCATTCTGAAATTCTCTGAGACTCCAGTAACATAAGGAATGACAATGTTTTTCCGTCTGTTAGACTTTATCTGTTCATTATTGTGTTTAACAGATTGCCTTGCTGACTTGACAAAAGCCCAGTTGGGATATCCACATGTTTGCAGCAATTTGTTGATGTGATTCTGTTCCTTATTTTTTTTAGTTTTTGTCAATTTACATACAATGTTGTGTCTTCTGTCAGAGACCTCAAGGGAACTCCTTACTGTTAAGGTGTGATCTGTCAATTTACATGTATGTGTTACCTCAGCTTGAAATTTACATATGATGGTGTGTGGTTCAGTTATAACTCCAAACTTCTCACAGTTGTTCATGGAATTGAGAAAGCCTCCTGGAGTCGAAACGTTTTCTGTTACAAATAAAGTCCAGTTGATCTTGTATTGAACGCCTTTTTGATTTATCATGTCCTGGACGACTGAGAATCTTCACCAGCATATTGCCTGGATGGGATCTTAGCATGGTCTTGGGGGCTCTCTGTGATCCCCCATTCGAACCACTGAGCGACATTAAGATAGATTTACCATCTTACAAGACCGCTCTTCTCCTGGCTCTTTGCTCGGCAAAACGTGTGGGTGACCTCCACGCTTTGTCCGTAGATCCAATGTGCACCAGATTCGCCCCTGATGGGTCAAAGGTCACCCTAAGGCCTAATCCTGCATATATTCCCAAAGTTTTGACTTTAAACCCCAGAAGTCTGGACTTTGAACTCTCTTCTTTTCCACCTGCTTCTATCCTCACTCAGGAACAGGAAAGGCTGAAGGCTCTCTGCCCCGTGAGAGCTTTAAGCACTGTAGGATATATGAGGGAGGTCAATATTAAACTGACTCACTTTATATATCTTAATTACTTATTTATTCAGATTGAATAGTAATTTAGCCGCTTGGGTTATGACCGAAAGAACAAGATCTCGGATACAAGCGGCTGCAATGAGTTTTCTCCGCAGGGTGGCTGGACTCTCCCTTAGAGATAGGGTGAGAAGCTCAGTCATCCGGGAGGGACTCGGAGTAGAGCCGCTGCTTCTCCACATCGAGAGGAGCCAGTTGAGGTGGCTCGGGCATCTGGTTAGGATGCCTCCTGGACGCCTCCCTGGTGAGGTGTTCCGGGCACGTCCCACCGGGAGGAGACCCAGAGGAAGACCCAGGACGCGCTGGAGGGACTATGTTTCTCGGCTGGCCTGGGAACGCCTTGGGATTCCCCCGGAGGAGCTGCTCCAAGTGGCTGGGGAGAGGGAAGTCTGGGCCTCCCTACTTAGGCTGCTACCCCCGCGACCCGACCTCGGATAAGCGGAAGAAGATGGATGGATGGATGAATAGTAATTTACGGATTCTTTCTTTTTCAGTTTACCCAATATTTCTGTGATCGTTATGATGGACAAATAAACCATAAAGCCATAGAGTTACAATGGAAACGTTAACTTAGTTTGGTATGTCAAGGACACTACCATTTATTTAAAATAAATCAACTAAAATTAACACCATTACACTTGATTGACAGATTTCACGTTTCTTGCAATTTAACACGTCAGCACCTTTAAATTGCAACAACAGACATAAATATAGGATGTCAATATACTTAGTCTGTGGCTCTTAGCTTAAAATGTAGTTACCAGCTTAGAATTTGAGATAAGAGAGGTTTAAGAGGAATAGATTAAAGATGGAGAGAGGAAAATCTATTTTGAGTTTAACCAGAAATGACACTTCTCAATACGAAAACCAGCTCGACTCCCGTGCAAGTTACATTAATCATCCGCAACTCTGTACCTGTTTAGACGTCCGTCTCGTTTGGCAGAGTTGAGAAGCAGTTTAGCTTCACAGGTTCTGGGCCCATGAAGTCCGGTCATACCTTGGCATGTTTATGGATTCGACATGTCGTGAGGCCTGCATTCTCCGTCAAAGACAGTGGCAGATTCTGGGTTAGTTTCAAAATAAAGCATTCCTCAAGAAAGTTCTAGAGAGCTTTTGCTTGGTGAACTGGATGGAGATGTCCATCAGTTCCACTGATAAGTTAGTATTTTGCTCTTGACCAAACTTAATCAGCTGACAAGGCAGTGAGTTTTCAGGTCTCGCTGTCTTTTTCACTCTGCAGCGTTCACATCCCTGCCAACTCTGAAGCATTCTGGGAAGCAAAAACGCTTTTACTAAAAATGTTGAGATTAGAACACAGTTTCCTCATTGGTCCGTGGGCCAAGCGAGGAGAGAAAGAGACACGACAAATAGTTCACTTTCACGTTATCAGGATTCTAGGTTACAGCCAGAAGCAAAGAGAAATGTTTAGGAAAAAGACAGACGCATAGACTCCAAGAGGTAAAATACTTGGATTAGGGAGGACTTCCGGAAGCAAATGGAGTAGACGGTCGCACTGGAGCTCCGCTCCCACTCTAATATCTAAATCCCCGCTCAGAACTCGTTAATAGGATTATTATTTTTGACAAAATAATCTATGAGCGGGAGGATCAACACGTCGAGCCATAAAAAAGTTAGTAAAGATGCCCAAAACTCAGGATAAAAACGCCCCGGTGGCCAAAGCTAACACACGCTCAAACCAAGCTAGCGACAGCACGGCTAACGTGGAAGCTACGAGCGCCGAAGCGAGCACGGACTCAGAAGGAATACTCAAGGCTATCGGTGAATTGAAGACCGTTCTGAAGGGGGACAACGAAAAATTACAACATAACTTCGACCAACTGGGACATGAAATCAACGGTAAGCTGGACAATATTTCCACCGAGGTGCGAGGCCTAGCAGTGCGGGTTGACGAGGCGGAGACTCACATCAATCAATCACATCTAGCACTTTGAGATTTTTATTAATGAAAAGTGCATTATAAATGGAATTCATTATTATTATTATTATTATCAACAAAGTGGAGAACTGGGCTAAAGAAGCGACCGAGGCGCTGTGCCTCTGCCTCGAACAACAGAGGAAAACGCAGCTTAAAGTGCTTGATTTAGAGTCCCGCTCCAGAAGAAGCAATTTGCGTGTCTTTGGGGTGCCAGAGGGGCAGGAGGGGGACTCGGCTACACAGTATATTGAGACACTCCTGAGAACCCAGTTGCAGCTACCAGAGGACTTTGATTTGAAAATACAACGTGCTCACCGCACTCTGACAAATAAACCCCCACCCAATTCACCACCGAGGGCTTTCATCGTCAACTTTCTGGAATTTTCTACAAAAGAAAAGATTTTAAGAGAAGTGTGGAAAAAAGGCAAACTTCAGGTGGGCGCTTCAAATATTTACTTTGACCATGATTATGCACCTGAGATAGTGAAAAAGCGCAAAGAATATATCGCTATCAAGAAAGTGCTCAAAGCAAAAGGCATCCGCTTCCAAACACCATTTACCAACATGAGGGTCCACTGGGAATCGGGAGCGCGCACATATTCCAGCGCTCGGGAAGTCTACAACGAGATGAAGAAACGTGGAATCCAGGTGGAGGAGCCGGCTGCAGCTGATGTCAACACTGGAGCAGAGGCGCGTCTCCGGGAGCTGCTGGACTGGCAGCCAGCGGGTAACAGCGGTGCAGGAGTGGCGCAGAGAGCGAGGAGCAAGCTGCAGGATTTCCAAAGGAGCTTGTCCCAGTGAAAATAAGTAAAACAACAAGTCACAACTCATCACTACTGTAAGTAGGCTCTGATTTATTACTTCGTGGGAGAGGACACTGTTTATTTTATTTTTACGTTGGACTAATAGGATGGACGTGTTTTTTCCTAAAGACGCTTTCACTGTCCTTTTTGGGCCCTCTCAGCCTGAGAGGTTTAACCCTCGACTTGCCAACGGGGTCACGAGTGAGAAGAGGGAGGCTCTTCTCACCTTGGAAGTCAGTCTGTTATTTTGTATTCTATTTGTGTTCTTTTTGTTGTTCTATTTGTGTTCCTTTTGTGTTTATTACAGTTTGTGTTCTGGGCTCAGGGGTCAAATCAGTCAAGGTAACTCTTTATATTAATGTCATATAATCTAAAAGTCGCTTCCTTGAAATGGACTGAGTAGTCCAGTGAAAAGAAAAAGGGTCTTAGCTAAGCTGAAAAAAGATGGGGTGAAAATTGCTCTTTTACAAGAGACACATATGTCTAAACAAGAACATGAAAAGTTCAAATCATTTGGTTACTCAAACACATTTTATAGCTCTTGTAGAAACAGTAGAAAGAGGGGGGTTCTCACCCTAATTTCTAACTCACTGAACTTTGAACTGATATCTGAGAAGGGTGACAAAGAGGGTAGGTTTGTTATTATAAAGGGAAGGATTGATAATGTCATTGTTACGATTGTTAATGTATATGTACCTCCAGAGAGTGACAGAACCTTCTTAAAAACGCTCTTTGACACCATTATCTCTTTTAGTGAAGGAGTTCTTATTTGTGCCGGTGACTGGAACACAATCCCTAATTTTACTCTAGATACAACAAGCAATAAAAAGCAAAAAACTAGTAGGTCAAAAGATTTAAATATTCTGATCAGGGAGATGGGAATGTTTGATGTCTGGAGGGACCTTCATATAAAGGAAAGAGAATACACTCACTACTCCTCTACACACAAAGTTCACTCTAGGATCGACCTGTTCCTGATGAACACCATAGATAGATCTAAAGTGAAGGAATGCTTAATTGGAACGTCTGATATCTCTGACCATAATGTTATTTATCTATCCATCAGCCTATCCAATAGACCTAAAACAACAATATGGCGCCTAAATGTAGGTATCCTTAATAATGAAACCACAACAAAGGAGATTAGAAATGAAATAAGGGAATGTATAAAAGATAATAACGATGGGCAAGTAAACCCCACCATGGTCTGGGACACGGTCAAGGCAGTAATGAGAGGGAGACTAATTTCAAGAACAACCTATCTTAAAAAGATAAAAAGATTGAAATACGAGGAACTGCAAAACACATTGAGGAAATTAGAACTAAAACAACAAACGTCTAACAATAGAGAAGTATCAAAACAAATAGCGAAAACTAAAAACAATATAAACGATATGGTACTTGAGGAACTTGAGAATAAATTACGTTTCTCCAAACAAACATTTTACGAATCAGGTCCAAAAGCTACACGGATTTTAGCTAGACAACTTCGCAAACAACAATTGAAACATTCAATTACCAAAATTAGAGACTCAACTGGTAACTTAACCTACGATGAGGACAAAATACATAAGACCTTTGAAAATTACTTTGAAAAACTATATTCTGCCCCAGAACCAGCTAATATAAATGCTATTGATAATTTCCTGACAGCTTTGGACCTCCCTTCGCTCGGATTAAGCCAAAACAAAGTTCTAACTGCTCCCATTACACAGAAAGAACTGGATGCAACAATTGGACATTTGAAAAATAATAAAAGTCCTGGTTGTGACGGTTACCCAAATGAATGGTACAAAGTGTTTAGAAAGGAGCTTTCCCCTGCCCTGCTCGACTCCTTTAACTGGACTTTGAGTAGGGCAGAGATTCCACCATCTTGGAGAGAGGCTGTAGTGTCTGTTCTCCCTAAAGAGGGGAAAAATGCTGAACATTGTGAGTCATATCGCCCAATCTCAATTCTGAATGTAGACTATAAAATTTTTACATCAATAATTTCTAGGAGAATGGAACACTACCTACCAGATTTAATACATGAAGATCAGACGGGATTCATCAAAGGCCGACAAACTCAAGACAGCATAAGACGAACATTACATATAATAACTCAAGCCAAAAAGCAGGACCTCAACGTTGCACTAGTTAGCCTAGATGCAGAAAAAGCTTTTGACCGGGTCAATTGGACCTTTCTATACAAGGTACTAGAACGTATGGGCTTTAATAATCAGTTTGTTAACTGCATACAATCACTATATGATAAACCACGGGCCAGAATAAAAATTAACGGGCATTTAACGAATAGCTTCCAACTACACAGAGGAACCCGCCAGGGATGCTGTCTAAGTCCAGCACTTTTTGCAATTTTCATTGAACCCTTGGCACAGGCCATTAGAGATAACGATGAGATAAAGGGTGTTAGTTTTGCAAATACCGAACACAAAATTGGCCTTTTCGCAGATGATGTAATCGCATACCTCCAAAACCCAGATATAACGCTCCACAAATTCATGTCAGCTCTAGTTGAATTTGGTCAACTGTCAGGTTACAGTCTAAACATCACAAAAACACAAGTTTTGACAATTAATTACTCACCTAATAAATTTATAAGAAAGACATACAGACTTAAGTGGGATGCCAAAAAACTAAAATATCTAGGAGTCTTTATTCCCCAAGATTTGGACAAACTATTCAGTTTAAACTTTGATAAACTTACTGAAACCATACAAAAAGATCTGACAGTCTGGGCAAGGTTAATACTGGATTTTACAACTAGAATGGAAATAGTAAAGATGAATTTGCTCCCTCGTTTTTTATACCTTTTTTTATCTTTGCCTATTAGGATACCAAACGCACAGTTTCAGGCCTGGGATAGGCTGATCTCAAGATTTATTTGGTCCGGGACCAGACCAAGGATAAAGTTTAAAACACTCCAAATTAATAGAGACCAGGGGCCTCATGTATCAAAGACTTGCGTGGATTCCTCACTGAAAAGTGACGTACGGTCAAACCCAGAAATGTGTGCACGCACAAAAGGATCCGGATGTATCAAACTGAGCGTACACCTGAATCCACGCACATTCCTTTTGTACATCACAATTGACGTGGAACTGAGCGCACGTGAGACACCTCCCCTGACACGCCTACATTTACATATGTTAAACAGATGCAAATTACTTCCTGCATGTGTGAAGGACATGTTTGTTTGATCCCTGCGCGATCAGAAATGATTTCTAGATTCTCCAGGTCTCACAAGCACCAGGGTATCTAGTGGTAGGAGGGGACTTCAATTTCTGTTTAGATACGGTGCTTGACAGATCTTCTGTTAGACCTTGTCCCCTCACTAAATCAGCTAAAATAACATCTTCATTTATGGAAGATTTACAATTGATAGATGTTTGGAGACGGATGCATCCACAGGTTAGAGATTATTCATTTTATTCACACCCACATAATACCCATACTAGAATAGATAACTTTTTGATCTCTGGTCGGATATTTCATCAAGTGATGGATAGTGAATATCTTCCAAGGTTACTTAGTGATCACTCGCCGTTGGTGATGTCGGTGTCCGTGCCTGATAAAGTAGAAGTAAGGTACCGGTGGAGACTTAATCTCACCCTCTTAAAACAATCTGAATTCTGTACTTTCATTAGGGAACAAATTAATTTTTTTATTTTAACAAATAGGCCATCTGCTCCAAATATATTTATTTTTTGGGACACTTTAAAAGCTTATCTGAGGGGCCAAATTATATCATATACTAAGGGAGTGAAGAAGAAATATAACTCTGAGCTTAACACTTTGGAAAGACAAATTTCTGACCTTGAGAAAACCTATCAAATTGCCCCAACAAAAGACAGGTACAGAGAACTGGTGAATCTGAAACTAAAATACAACAATAGGAATACATATCAAGCAGAGAGAGCAATAATCAGGTGTAAGCAACAATTTTATGAATTTGGAGAAAAGGCTCAGAAAGTATTGGCATGGCAACTTAAAACTGAGGAAAACAAACGAACAATTAACGCTATTGAAAACCCCCAAAATGTTATAACATATAATCCTGGAGAAATTAACGAGTCTTTTAAAAGGTACTATTCAGACCTTTATACATCTCAATCTCAGGGGGATTCTGGTGAAATCGAGTCATTTTTATCCTCCATTGAATTGCCGCGTCTATCAGAGGAGGGCAGGGATAATTTGGATAAACCCTTTCATAGATCAGAGATACTTGAGGTTCTTAAATCACTCCCGGGAAATAAATCCCCCGGGGAGGATGGTTTCCCATCAGAGTTTTATAAAGAGTTTCAAGATCTTCTGGTGCCACTTTTGATGGATGTTCTTGAGCAAGGAAGAAGAGAGAGAGGTTTTCCGGATTCCTTTGCCCAGGCAGTTATAACGGTCATTCATAAAAAAGGAAAAAATCCTTTAAAATGTTCTTCCTATAGACCAATTTCACTCCTTAATACGGATTATAAATTAGTTACAAAAATGATAGCAAAGAGATTGGAAAGGTATTTACCCTTACTGATCAACCCCGATCAAACAGGGTTTATTATAAATAGATTCTCCACTGATAATTTGAGACGATTGCTTGATATAATTCATATTGCTAATAAAAAAAAGATACCGAGTGTAGCCGTGTCACTTGATGCCGAAAAGGCTTTTGATATGGTTGAATGGCAATATCTTTTTTCGGTCCTTAGGAAGTTCGGTTTTGGAGACGGGTTTGTTAATTTGATACAATCTCTGTACAGATCCCCACAAGCTAGAGTTGTGACCAATGGGATCACCTCTGACTCATTTAGGTTGTATAGGGGCAACAGACAGGGAGATCCAGTTAGCCCTGCCCTATTTGTGCTTGCTATTGAACCCTTGGCTGAGGCCATTAGGAAAAACTCTAATATTAGCGGGTTTGAGATAGGTACGGACATACATAAGATTTCGCTTTTTGCAGACGATATCATTTTATTTTTAACTAATCCAGAATATTCTCTCTGTCATCTTCAGGACTTATTGGGTAGATATAGTTCAATATCGGGATACAAGGTCAATTTGGAAAAGAGTGAGGTTTTACCGATTTCCGTATATGACCATAATAAAGTTAAAAATGTGTCTAATTTCAAATGGTCTCCTGAAGGCTTCAAATATTTAGGAATATATGTAGATGGTAACCTCAAAAATGTATTTAAATTAAATTTACCTAGTCTTCTTCAGAAGGTGACTGAGGATTTAGGAAAATGGATGGACTTACCTCTCACATTATTTGGTAGAATTAATGTAATTAAGATGAATATCCTCCCTAGGTTTCTATATGTGTTTCAATCACTCCCAGTTCACATTCCAAACGCATTCTTTATATCTCTTAAGAAAATATTTAGGAAGTTTATTTGGCACGGTAAATCACCAAGATTTAGCATGGATAAATTATCGCTGCAGTATGAGGATGGAGGTCTTAGGCTCCCTAATTTTCAAATCTATTATTATGCAGCTCAGTTTAGGTTCTTGGCACAGATGTTTGAAGTGCAGGCTCATCCGTCGTGGCTCAAAATTGAGACAACAGAGATAAAAGAGGAGGTGCCATTAAATTTGCTTTATAAGTGGGATAATAAAACTATTAAGAAGGAAACTGACAATCCATTAATAATTCAGACGATCCAAATTTGGATTAAAATTCGGGAACTGTTTGGGCTAAAGAGTTCTCTTTCCCCTAAATCCCCATTATGGGGAAATGGATTGTTACCGAAGATTCTCCAATCTGGTACCTTTAGATCCTGGCAGGAAAAGGGTATCTGTCAACTGGAGCACTGTTATGAAAAGGGGGTATTCATGTCATTTCAACAGTTAAAAGATATGTTTAAATTGACGAATAATGATTTTCTTGGCTATCTCCAAATTCGTGACTTTATAAGAACTGATCAGAAAGGAAGTTGGAAGTTACCGTGTATGTCTCCAGTTGAGGAAATGTGTTATGCTAAGCAGCCATTAAGTAAAATAATTTCAAGGGTGTATACAGTACTTATGTCAACTTTAACTATATCTGGTGTGGATGCTTCCAGAATTAAATGGGAGAAGGATTTGGGTATATCTATTGAGAGGCAGTTATGGAATGATTTGTGCAGGGGGGGTCTCACCTCTACTTTGAATGCTCGATTTAGATTAGTACAATTCAATTTTTTACATCAGTTATATATCACCCCACAAAAATTACATAGATATAATTCGAGTATATCTAATCTTTGTTTTAGATGTGGCTTGGAGGAAGGAACGTTCCTCCATGCTACCTGGCAGTGCTCTAAATTGCAGGATTTTTGGAAAGGGGTTTGTGAATCATTATCAGACATCCATGGCACCGTGATTCCAATAGACCCGGAGATTTGTTTATTGGGGAACTTTACAAATTCAAATTTAAAGACGGTTTATGATAAGAAACTTACAGAGGTACTTTTGGCAATTGCTAAGAAATGTATTACAATAAAATGGAAATCGGATGCCGCCATCCCAATTAAAATGTGGTTGGGAGAGATTAATAGCTGCGTGACACTTGAAAAAATAACCTACTGGATGCAAGGTAGAGGTGGGACTTTTAATAAAATATGGCAACCATATTTGAGGTATATGCAAAATCTACCGGCACAGTGGATTGACTGACCGTCATGTTATCGAGCTGGACTCGACAAGATATAGGAGCGAATCAGATAACATCTGTCTTTTGGATATATTCCAGATTCATGTATATTTTATTTTATCCTTATGGATTATATT
>JBBPBX010056738.1:0-22667 GCA_038048925.1 Garcialebias charrua | reverse complement strand
GCCGTGCTTCTGTCTGTAAAAACTGTTGTTAAACTTGAAATATGTGGTGGAGAGGCAGAGATCCAGCAGTGTGCAAATATGGTCTGGGGTGAAGTTGGTCCTTTTGTCCAAATCCTTGTCTTGTAGAAGTCGTTTTTTGACGGTTTCTACTAATTCAGAAATGGGTATGCACGTGAAAAGAGAAGTCACATCATACGATACAAGAGTTTCTCCCGGGGCTAGCTTCAAATGTTGAACTTTGTTGGCAAAATCAATGGAGTTCTTTATATGATGAGGTGTATTTCCAACAAAAGGAGCTAAAATACCAGCCAGATGTTTAGCAACATTGTATGTCACTGAGTTCATGCTGCTGATGATGGGTCTGAGAGGTGTATCTTTTTTGTGTATTTTTGGAAGTCCATAAAGACAGGGAGTGGCCTTCCCCAGGTATAATCTATAATACAAAGATTGAGTGATTATTTTCTCCTTTTTGAGTTTTTGCAGGTAATCTGTGACTTTCTTTTTAAAGGTGTTGGTTGGGTCCCTCTTCAGGTGCTCATAGGTGTTCCTGTCGCTCAGTAGTGTGGTTATTTTCTCCTGGTAATCAGACGTGTTGAGGACTACTGTGCATCTTCCTTTGTCAGCTGGTAAAATGGTGATGTTTTGGTCCTGGCTGAGTGATGTTATAGCTTTCCTTTCCTGTGGTGTAAAATTTGAAGGAGGCAGTTTGGCACTGGAGAGGGTAGCTGATATTTTTGTTCTGAGTTGTTCTGCCTCTTTTTCTGTCAAATTGTTGTTCCTAATCGCAGATTCAGTGGCTGTGATTAGTTCCACAACAGGTATTTCATGTGGGGAGATTGCAAAATTCAGTCCTTTAGCCAACACATTTTTCTCAGGTTGTGTGACGTCCTGTTAGACAAATTTATAACCCATTGTTCCTGAGTATTTGTGTTGGCGACAACCTCCTTATCTTGACTGATGATTTATGATGAGAGGAACGCTCTCTGTTGTAATTTTAGAAACTTACTTTTTTTGGCGTTCCTTGCTTTTTTGATGCTGTGATAGTTGAGCCTTTTCAACAAAACAAGATACTTCTTCCAACAGAGGTAGTGGTAGAAGAGTAGACAGTTTCTGGAAGGTCTGATCCATTTTGAGTGAGAGAGCTTCAATGGTGAAGTGGATCTTTCTTATTCTCTCACAGAGCAGCTTGTTTTGAGCTTTAAGGATTCCTTCAGCTCTATGTCCTTTGATTGTGGAGGTGAGTTTTAGACTGCTGGGGGTGAGTTTTTCTTGTCTGCATTTGAGGGTAATGTGAAGTTCTGAGCCTTGTTCAATATTAAAAGAATATTATAGTCAACCAGATCATGAAATTTCAGTAATTTCAATTTGCAAAACAAAACATTTGATGGATGGTAATAATGCTTTCTAGTGATAATCCTTATAGCTCTTTTCTGTAAAATAAAAATGGGCTTAGTTATAGTTTTGCACGCTGTACCCCAAACCTCAACACAATAAATTAAATGCGGGATTATAACCGTATTGTACAACAAATAACTTGCTTTATCATTTAATAGGTCTCTAACTCTATATAGCACTGCAATAGATCTAGATATTTTAGTTTTTACAAAATTTACATGTTGTTTCCATGACAACCTATTGTAAGATGATTTATTTTGATTTATTTTGATGTAAGATGATTTATTTGGGCAGTTACATATTTAGGTTACTGTGTCTTTAAGAGACTTCTTCTTCGTGGGTTTTTGGGTGTGTTCAGGTTAAGCGGGCGAAAACAACGGCAGACGCGGGCAGCGTTCATGAGGGGATGACGTTGTATTGAAGAGCTGAATAAAGTCCGTGCAGTCAAGCTATTCCCTTTCAGCGTGGTTACTCCTTCTCCACCCCACGACCTTCAGATGTGTTCGTGACACTTCTCCACCTCAAGCGGTGGTGTTACACTGGTGGCAGCGGGTTTGTGGACGCTTTCAGCGATTGGAGCGGTGAGCACATGCTTAGCATGCTATTAGCCTTATAGCTAATGCTGCACATGCTGATAGGCGCGTTTAGCTGCTGCTGAGGACGGACTTTTTTTTTATTCCTCCAATTTTTTTTCTACTAGTCTCAACGTCTAATACTCAGTGATGGAGAGTAACTTTTGGGAACAATTACCTTTTCATTCTGCTGCGGGTCGTACTAGGCCACAGTACAGCCACGTGTTTGTGGGGGATGGAAAAGAGGATTTTTCAAGATGGTGTAGACGTTTTGAAGTGACTGTTGAGGCTGATCCTGATGCTACTGAAGACAGTTTGGCGAAACTGTTGCCTACATACTTGGGGGGAGCTGCTTTTAGTTACTGGGACAGTTTATCCGATGCAGTTAAAACAGACTATTCAGCCACGAAGGAAAAGCTGAAAAGCGTGTTTGGACAAACTGCTTATTTGTCGACTTTCCAGAGCTACATTAATGCACGCAGCCGCCTCCCTGGTGAAGCTCTCCCTGTGTTCGCTGCAGAAATTTGCCGTCTGGTCGAGGAAGCTTTTCCAACTTATGGCGATAATGCTAAACAGGGAGAAAAATTTAGACGCTTTATTGCTGGACTTGACCCATACCTCCAACTGCGATGTCATGAACAGGGGGTTAAAACATTGGAGACTGCGCTACAGTTGGCTATTCAAATTGAAGCTGCTCACCAAGCTACTAGAGTGTTCACATCCCCAGCTCCGGTGCAGTCTTCTTCTACGCCAGCTTACCCTGCTGTCTCACCTGGGTGGTCTACTCAGCTCCCTTCACCTGCTCCTCAAGGAGTCCACTCAGCTACGGGGGATGATTTCAAGAAAATGGCAAACACGATCGAAATGCTGGCGGACAAAGTTCATCAGCTACAAATGACGGTTGACCGCCAGCGTGAGGACGCATATCGACAGGACAGGCGGGATTATGGATTTCGTCATCGGAGCTCCGCTTCGGCTGGACGAGGTGAGGGCAGATATTCATCGGATGACTACCATCTGTCACCTCCACGCCGCAGAGACTCATCGGACGACCGGAACACACATCGCCGCAGCTCCTTCCGCACATCACATGACGAGGAACGCAACCAACGGGAGTCACCTGCTCGAACCAGCTCATCTGAACGCTACTCGCAGGGCTACAACGCTCCAAACAGGGGCTATGCTAGCCGTGGTCGCTCTCCGGGCCGCTATGAAAGTGGCCGCCTTCATCGCTCTCCCAGTCCGGCCCGGGTACGGTTCCAGTCTCCTGCACGTCAAGACCGGGAGCAGGGAAACTACAAGTAGCTGACAATGAGGGCAAATTGTCAGCTACCAACTTCTCTTTGGCCCAGACGGACAACGACATTCACCCTGACACAGGTACTATTGACAGCTTGTGTGTGACTGATGTAGACAAAAGATATGTGTCAGTTGTTATTGAGGACACTGTGGTGCATGCTTTTGTTGACACAGGAGCTGACGTTTCTATTATTAGTGAGACTTTTAGAATGGCTACACCTGCTCTTCAGAGAAAACCCATTATGAAACGGTTTATCCCTCTCACTGGGGTCACAGGTGATCCCCTTGACTCTGTAGGCTCCATTTATGTGAACCTAAGTATTGCAGGTGAGCCCATGACACATACACTTCAAGTTGTCAGAAACTGTACTAAACCAATCATTTTAGGTTGGGACTTTATGGTGGCAAATGGCATTACTGTTGACACTCGCACCATGACATGCAATGTAGCTGGTACAGCTGTACCACTAGTTAGTCCACATTTGTACATTCCCTGCCTGACTGCGGTGACAGTGGCGGCCACGGTTGCCATTCCGGCTATGTCAGAGAGGGTCATCACAGCTAATCTTGATGTACCCCTCAAAGGGTTTTTACCTAATGGTTACATTGGTGTGTTCGAACCACATTATACCGATCAGTCCTCTACTGGTATGGCATGGACTGTGGCGAGGGTAGAGCACGGTTCTATTTGTGTGAAGGTGGCTAATGTTTCACATAGTGAAGTTATGCTACATGATGGTACACAGGTGGGACATTTTCATGCTATCCTGGCAGGGGGCCAGAGTGAGTTCACCATTATGGATGGTTCTATTGGTAATGTTAATAGACAGATACCTGACAGTCCGGGTGCAACTCCTATTATAGATGACACTGATTCAGACCTGACGCCATTGCAGAAAACACAACTGACGGACACTTTGACTTCTTTTGCTGACGTGTTTAGTCAACACCCACATGACTTTGGTAGAACTGACATGGTCACACACAAAATCATTACGAACTGTCACACCCCAGTCTCTCAGAGAGCCTACCGCACCTCTCCAGTCATGAAGGCTGAAATCCGTCGCCAAGTGGAAGCACTTAAGGCGCAAGATTTGATAGAGGACAGCTCGAGCCCCTGGGCCAGCCCGGTGGTGATGGTGAAAAAGAAAGATGGCTCATATAGATTTTGTGTAGATTTTCGAAAACTGAACTCTGTCACTATTACTGACGCACACCCCCTACCAAGAGTAGATGACAGTTTAGACGCGTTGTCTGGTTCGCAGTACTTTTCTACCATGGACATGTCTAGTGGGTACTGGCAAGTACAAATGGATCCTGCAGACAGACAAAAGACTGCATTTACTACAGGTGATGGCTTGTACCAATTTAAGGTCATGCCCATGGGACTCAAAAACGCACCTCCAACCTTTCAAAGGCTCATGGAGCTGGTTCTGCGAGGTCTACACTGGACAACTTGTGTCATTTACTTGGATGACATCATTTGCATGGGAAAAACATTTGAAGAACATCTAGGCAATCTCACAGACATTCTCACTCGCTTCAGACAAGCAGGGTTAAAGTTAAACCCTAAGAAATGTGACTTTTGCAAACCTGCTGTGAAGTACATGGGACACATTGTGTCACGAGAGGGACTGACGGTGGACCCAATCAACAGTGAACGCATTAGTGATTGGCCTGTTCCACGTTCGCCGACAGAGGTACGTGCCTTTTTGGGACTGTGCTCATATTACAGACGTTTTGTGCATCAATATGCCTTTATTGCTCAGCCTTTACATAGACTTACCCAAAAACAAGTTGTGTTTGAATGGACAGATGACTGTAGCACAGCTTTTCAAACACTTAAGAAGGCACTGACTTCTCCTCCAATAATGGCATTTCCAAACTTTGATGAACCATTCATTTTGAGCACAGATGCATCTAATTTGGCAGTTGGTGCAGTACTATCACAGATACAACAGGGACAAGAAAGGGTGGTGGCATTTGCAAGTCATGTACTGTCAAAAACAGAGAGAAAATGGTCTACCTATGACAAAGAACTGTATGCTATTGTGTGGTCAGTCAGACATTTTAGACATTACCTGAGTTGCAATCCTTTCACCATTATTACTGATCATCGTCCTTTGCTTAGTTTAAGGAAAATGGACATTACGCATGACCCTACAGGACGCAGGGGTCGTTGGGCGTTGGAGCTCGATCCGTATCAATGGACAATCACTCACAAAGAGGGTAAGAAACACACAAATGCAGATGCCATGTCACGGATACCATTGGGACAGGACTCTATTGAGATGACAAGTACGACGCTACCTGAAGCTCACTCTTCGCCTAGTGATACAGGACAATCTGTCTCACTGTCTGAGGCGAGGGGTAATGATGAGGGGTCATGCTCGACCCCTGAACATTTAGAGAGGACCGATATGGTACCAAAAGTTTGTTGTGTGGACACTGATAGGACACATGTGAATGTGGGGTTTGACACATTACAACAGACATTATCTGCCCATAACGTGGACATTGTAAATGCGCAACTTGCTGATCCTGTTCTCGGGGAAGTGCATAATTGGGTTAAAAACAAGAAACGTCCCTACCTCAGACAGGTAAAAGGTAAAATGCAGAGGAAACTATGGTGGCAGTTTCATAACTTGTTGCTATGTAATAACTTGTTGTGTCGAAAAGGTCAAACACCGCCTGGCAAACCTGAGGTTTATCAAGTGTAAAGGAATAAGGTGGGGTAAGGTATTTAAACACTTACTGGTCCACCATTATTGTAGATGTGCAGTTTATGAGCAGAGTTTAACTGCACAAACTGCCACCAAAGTGCGGGGTCTCAACTTTTTCAGAATAAATCAATAAATCTAACGATGTGATTAGCCAGTAATGTAATTTCACGCTTAGACTTCAATTTATATTGGTCTACCAAAAAAATAGACCTTTTATTGAAACTATCACAAGAATTACATTAAACATTTGTATCGATATTAGCTCTGATTTAATAACTACGTTGACAAGAATTCAAATTAAAACAAACAGACAGTTGGACCTTTCTGTTGGCACATTACTTAAAGTTTACCATGATGAAAACAAACATATTAAATAGCTTATGAGAAGAAGAAATAGGAGGAAGAAGATGAAAGCTAAGTTAACTGAAATTAATTATTTGAAACAACCAGAGTGGCACCTTTCCCATACGGATCAGGCTGAGCCTCCGACACGTGCAGCATACAGACAACGCCTCTTTACCTGGTGACGAGACGTCTTGCGAGGTGAGGACTGAGAAGTTTGTGGACACTAACGGACTGTGTGGTCCAGTGAGCGTCCAGAGGACTTCGTGCGTGTATGACTGGATCAGACGAGCGGGAGCACGCATTCACCGGCAGGAACAGGCCCCAATCGCACTGGTTGGACTTTCAAAGTAAAACTTCAGAAAACAAATTCTTTCAGAAAATGAGTGTTGAGGCACAGCAAGGCTTTGCCGCGACTCTCAGCTGAGACGTGGGTCGTTGACACATGACCGGGCCGTCTCCAGCTTGGAGAAAAACGTCCGTGCGTCTTCCCTTCTCCCCGAGAACTCAAAAACTCAGTGAGTGCTGAGAACTGAGTCCCAGCACGGAGACAAAACAAAAACCTGCAGGTGTGAAAACAGAGCACTCTCTGTTTAAGCACAGATGAATTGTTTTTAGAACGGACGGGAGACCGAAGATTAAGTTATGTCTAGAATCTAAAAATTGTAGAAACGTTTTCGTCTTTCGTCCGAAAGACTTCCTCAGACTGAGGAAGTCTTTCGGACGAAAGACGAAACGTTTCTACAATTTTTTGCTTTGTTTTGTGTTTTTTTGTTTTTCGAATGTCCAGAGGACCAGACTTAGCTTTTTTAGATTTTTCTACCTGGATTATTGAGCATGCATCAGGTTATGTCTAGAACTTCTCTTTCGTTCCAAAAACAGTTCAAACAAATAGACGGAGAATTGTTCCTTCAACTTTCGACACTTATTCTGCCTAGAGCAGACAGTTCAAAGCATGATCATTCTGAGATGTTCTCTTAACTTTGTCATATTTAAAATATACCAGTTTAGTAAAATCATCATTGAAATGACAAAAAATACTGTTTGATCAATTCTGAATTAACACACATTAAAGAGAAAGTTCAATCTGATTAATTAGTGTCCATTAATCCATAATAATTGTTAACCAATATAGAGTCCACTTGTCCTTGAGAAACTCCTTGAGAGTTTCAAGAAGGTGTAACACTGAGAGTTTCAGAGAGATGTGGAGAGGCCCATATCCCATACGGACATGAGAGTGCTGTATCCCTACAGTCCCCCTTTTTGGAAATCATCGCCTGTCCTTGGGGATGAGTTCCAACACGAAAGGATACCACCGAATGTCTCTGACCTCTATGTAATCCAGCAAGTGGAAAAAGAAAAATCAAAAAGTTCAAAATTATACTCCCATAATGTTTTTGGAAATTCCATACTGTTCGTAGGTAATCCCTTTGCGGTAAGCTTTCAATCCTTTGGAAAACATAGTCTGTTAACCCATGGAAAACTGAGTCTGTGATCCCTTGGAAACAAAGTCTTATAATCCACAACGGTAAATCCACAACGATGGGGGTTATTGATTTCATCAGCAAGAATGGAATTTAATCAGCATGTAGAGGGGATCCCTCGATTGAAGCAGAGGAGGCGGGCCTTGGATGAAGGTTGAAGACCAACGTTGGATCAGCAGGTCCCCACATCGAAGGTTGCAGGCTGGATGGCTTCCAGTCGGTGCCACCCTGGTTCAATGTGTCATGCAATTATGTGGTTTTAGGTGGGCTTATGATTGGGATTCTACATTAAGCCTTACCTATATGCACCTGGTATGTAAGCTATCATGGATTAGATCAGCTACAATTACCAATTAAGGGGTGGATCAATGCTGTAAAAATCAGAAATAGGGATCTATACCTATAGAAATGTGGAGGGCTTCTGTAACGAAGGCCTCTTCATTCAAACTATTCCTCCATTCATTATTTAGTTTAGGTTAAACTAAAATAAAAATGAAACTAGTTTGGTCTAAATGTCTGTTGTCTTTTAGACGAACGACGCAAGATTTGGTATTCCCTATAAATTTTGAAGTCTATGGCGAGACTCATCAAAATGAATAGATCTAGAATAGAAACGATCGAATCGGTTCTACCTAAATGATTGGGAGATCAGTGTAGATTATAGTACCTTAAGTAGTATTAATCTACTATGACTCTTCAAAGATTGAGATCTTTAACAAAATGAACAGCATGTTGGCATAGTTAAAATCCATTTAAGTCTTCAACTTATCAACAATCAAAACCTCTTTTGGCTGGGAGTGTTCAGAAAACAATAACAACTTCAATAACACAAAAGTAGCAATCAAGCAACTAAAAACAACGTTTCACTACGTCAAACTCACTCTGGTCGTCAGATTCCAACGTGTCACACACAAGAAAAACAGTTCTTAGCTTTATAACCGATGTCAATTAAATCCTGCAGATTTAAACGGTTGTTAAGGTTAGTTTTTGTTGTGGGTTTTATGCTTAGCGTTTCTAAGTTCTAGTTGGAACGGTTTCTTTTCGCAACTAGAATAGTTTAAACTGTTTAGTTTATTTACTATCCTGTGCTTGGACGACCTTCTTTTCCCATGAAGTCTTTGAGTTTGCGAGATCTTTGTCGTTTGTGGGGTTATTGAAATCTTTGTCCTTGACATGGGCATGGCCTAACATCACCCCCCTGTGGTCATGAGGGACCAAGCACACGGGTGTGGACGTCCGTCCATGGGCACGAGTTAGGATGCCATTGTTTAGTTTAAGCTGTTCGCGCAGTTTATGGGGAACCTTGTACAGGAACCTTATAGGTCTCGGCCAACGTACCTCTGTACGTTTACCTCTTTCTGCGTAATGCAGGTGTGTCACAACTGTCGGCGCCGTCGCAGGCGTGTCTCTGTCGTTGTGATGTATGTCTTCCCACTTCATGAATGAAGAGGTGCTCTTTGAGTCTGTCAGAACTATGTCATCGCTGAGTAGTTCCAGATTCAACTGCTCTTGAACCAAGGTTTCATTGAAAGCTTGGACGATAACTGAATTACCTGTCCCAGAGGACAGCACAGCGTTCTCGGTGCATGATCCTTGGACCTCTACACCGTCCTCTACCCGTGGTAGGAAGTGTGAGTCTGCCCCCCTTTTGTTTGAGGAGGGGTCCTCAAAATTTATAACAATGAAGTCCAAGTGACTGTCAGCGTGTTGTAGACTGTCACTTCGTTGGCTCAGATGTCCTCGAACCAATACTTCACTGAAAGCTTGGCTGTTTGCCGAATTACCCGTCCCACAGGACAGTACAGCGTCATCGGTGTGGGACCCATGGATCTCCACACCTTCCTCTACCGGTGGTAGGTAGTGCTCAGTGAGTGCCGAAGGTGTCAGCTCGCAGAGGAGGTCCTCGTGATGGGCCAGAGTCTGGTCCAATTGTTGAGTCTCCTCTGTCTCACCTGTAGTTGAAGGATCACTTACCGGGTCTGTGGTCTCGGTTGGGGAATCCTTTTTCACCTCAGCGGTACCTGTTGTTAGACAGTCAGTGTCCTGACCTTGGGGAGGTACCACGAATGGCAGTGGACTGCTCACTGTGGCCCACATCGTCTGATTGCCATAATTTATAATCGCTTCAAAGCGATTTATAAAATCTTGGCCAACCACAAATGGAGCCCGGAGTGAGTCAAGATCAGACACATATACCGGGTGGTATAGTGACATCTCGCCAATCTGCATGTGGACCATGGCTATTAGGGTTGTTCTCGTCTTTGCGAGGCCCAGTTGATCACCATAAGTGTCTTTCACAAAGGGTATTTGCCTGCCAACATCGTTAGCGGCGGTCCTTAGCTCCTCAAACAGTTTGGCTGACATGACAGACACGTCTGAGCCGCTAACCAGGAGTGCTTCTTGCTCTAGGACCCCTTCCAATGTGAGTGGCAGGTAAGCTCTCTTAGCTATCCAGTCAGACAACGAGCGCATTAGTACCAATGTTATTAAAACACTGGGTGGTCTAGATTATCTGCCACGGCAGGGTGGAACATGCTGTAATAATCACAAAATGTGGTTTCTGCTTTGTGTCTGTGTGTAGGATTAAGGGTACACACAGACAATGCATGTGCATTGTATACTTTTCATTTTGCTAGGTCCTAATTATTCCAAACCATATTTGCCAAGGTGCTTCATCTCCATCAGCATTTTCTCTCTGTGTTCACTCTGTCTGGTTCAGGTTAGGATTTTGCTTCCTTCATAAGTCACAGTTCAAGTTTTCTCATATTAAGACCAGAAAGATGCTGTTAGCGGTTGATGAGATACTTCTGGCATGCCATCAGACTGCTTATATTTGTTTTGGGAGGAATTTTGTGTTGTCTCATTAAATTGTTTCATTATTACGTTTATTTAGTGTGTTCGTTTTTCCTTACTTTGACTAAACACATTGTTCAGTCACCCATAGTGTTAATGGACTTGAACTACAACTTGTGTTTTTAACAGGAAATGATGTCCGTGTGAACGTCACCACCCACATTACCAAACACACTCCCATGGGATTGTTGCATAGCAACCATAAAGTGACACCATCAGGAGGATTTGTGAAATGTAACATCAACCAGAGGGGGCTGGGGCACCAGAGTGGATGACTCTTCGGGTTTTTTAAATTGGTTAGCAGCCTGAAAAATTTTCAGTCCAGTTAAACACTTTTTCTTGCATATACTGTACTGTAGTGTATTTATTCTTAGTTGGATCACACCTTACCATTCAAAGTGTTGCTGCTAAAATGACCATCTAGTTTATTTAGAAACATCCAGTTTAGCTATGGAAATTAAGATGAACACTGTTTTTATTTTATTTTTAATTTTCACATGTTTAGTCCATTCACACATACGTGTCTGATCTTAATGAGATCTAAACAGGCAGCAACATAATCACTAGAAAGTAAGGACAAAGAGTAATCATTTTTAATTTTCTCCTATTTAGAGTATTAAAATCATTTTCACAAAGTGTAGTTGTATTATAATTGTTCATTCCTTGATTTCTNTATATATATATACATATATACATATATATATATATATATATATATAAATATATATATATATATGTATGTATGTATATATATATATATATATATATATATATACATATTAGGCATGTAACGGTTGTAGTGGGTGTACCGAACCGTTTCGGTACAACACGTTCGGTTCGGTCCACCTCCGTACCGTTTCGGTTATTTTTTCACTCATTGAACGTTAATATATGCGCCGCGGAACAAAATTTCCTGGGCGCGTTTCAGCACGGAGCTATTATCGCGCAGCACGCGCAGCATTATTAGCCATTAGCTGCTCGCTCCGGTCTCCTGTTTGGGAACGTTATGGCTTTCTTGTTAAGACAAGCGCACATTCAAAGCTGTGTTTGTGGACATTGTTTCATGAAGACTCTGCAGCAGCTGCGCACGCAGCTCTCTGCAGCAGCACCACGTCTCGTGAATGCGCTGGAAACTACGTCATCGGAATGTGAACAGAAACAGCAGCTGTTGCAGAAACACCGCTAAAAGCTGCTGCATTTAAACAACTTTTATCAGGTAAATCAGAGCGGTCCAGAGCAATAACACAAACTGTATGAGTTTTTAAAGATCTGAATCTACTCTGAATGTTGTTATATGCACAGGCTTTAAAGTTCTTGATCCTCGCTATGAACATACATCACTCAAAAAGTTCAGAACTTTATGAAAAAACTATAACTGATGTCAACATTCATTCATTCAACCTTTATTTAGTCAGGTAAATCCGAGATCTCGTTCTTTTGGTCACAACCCAAAGCTCATGAACATAGATGAGGGTGGGAACGTAGATCGATCGGTAAATTAACAAGCCCTGGAGCTGAGCTCTGATGATGATGATGATGAGTGAGAGCTTCAACCGTTCAAGAAGAGGTATTGATCTTTTATTATTATTATCTAAATAATCTTTTTTATTTAAAATCATAATCTTATTAACTTTTTTTTTATCTCTGTGTTTTATTTCCAGTCTGTGACAGAGGTAGCTGCTCTCCCACTTCAGGGACAGACATCCACCAGAGATCACCTGCAGCTAAGAAGTGTGTGATGACTGAACTGAACTCTGAACTTTTCCAGGGACCTGTCCCACCAAGAAGAGGTTGTGAGTACAGTAATGAGGACAAATACAGCCACACTGCTGCTACTGGACAAAAACTTGATTAGTTAGATTGTAAACAGTCTGTTGCTGCTTATTGTTCTGACTGTTATTGTATTTATTAAGATTTTTATTATTGTTAATATAGTTTATTTATTGTAGAGTGCTGTTTATTTAAAATATCATCCAAATGGGTCACTTTTATTTATTACTACAATACAATACAAATATATTTTTGGCATATTTTCAAAATAAACATTTTGTAAGTCTTTATTTTGTCTTTTTTTTGTACCGAAAATAAACCGAACCGAACCCTCCTTGTAGTTGAACCGAACCGAAATGTGATTTTAGCGTACCGTTACACCCCTAATATACAGGTAGTCCTCGATTTACGAGATTTCGGCTTACGAGATAGTCAGAGGAACGGAACTCGCTCGTAAGTCGGGGACCACCTGTATATTGTATAATGTAATGATTGTTCCATATTTAATCTATTGTACTGAAGTTTGGGGAAAAGCATACAAAACAATTACAAATCATATTTTTATTTTACAAAAAAAGAGCTATAAGAATTATTAGTAGGAAGTGCTATGGTCACCCAACAAATATATTATTTCATCAGTTGAAATTATTAAAATTTTATGATTTGGTTGAACATAGTATTTTACAACTCATGTATAAAGCTCATAAAAAATTACCCATAAATATTACATTAAAATGTGTTAAAAAGAGTCATTATAACCTGAAGGGAATGTAAATGTTTGTAAAACCTTCATTTAGAACTAGTCGGAAGGAGCTGTGTTGTAATTCAGGGAACAGGATTTTGGAGTTGCCTTGATATCACCATAAACATTTCTAAAACTATTTATATTTTTTAAAAGATGGTAAAGTTGTTGGGAAGGTATAGTGCAGGTGAAGGATGCCTGAAGTTGTTTTGTCAGAGTCAGTCAGAGTCAGAGAGAATTTATTGTCATTTGCACCGCATGTAGTACATGTGTTGAAAACGAGAGAATTTATTGTCATTTGCACCGCATGTAGTACATGTGTTGAAAACGAGATTATGTACACAGGGTCCCAGTTACATCCAACAACAAATGCAAGAGAAATACAATAATAACATCTAGGATTAACTAAGAGAGACATCACATCAGCTAGTAATACACTAAGCCCTAATGTAGTAGAAAAACATCATTATAAACAGCAGCACGAACATGAGCAGATGGTCACAGATGAACGCAGCAACAAGAAACAGATCAGTATCAGTATGATGTGACATTTTGCAGTGTTTATTCTTATTATTTATTTATTCATGAGTCTGACAGCCTCAGGGTAGAAGCTGTTCCTCAGTCTAGTGGTTCTACATTTGATGCTCCTCAACCTCCGTCCCGAGGGGAGTGGTGCAAAGAGTGAGTGTGCTGGGTGAGTGAGGTCTTTCATGATGCAGGTGGCTCTTTTTCTGCATCTGGAGGTGTAAATGTCTGTGATGGTGGGGAGACTGACTCCCACAGACTTCTGTGCAGCCTTCACCACTCTCTGCAGAGCTTTTCTCTCTGCAACTGTGCAGCCTCCATGCCACACGTTGATGCTGGAGCACAGGACGCTCTCCACTGCACACCTGTAGAACGAGGTGAGGACTGGGCTTCTCAGACCGGCTCGTCTCAGCCGTCTGAGGAAGTAGAGTCTCTGATGACCTTTCTTGATCAGGCTGGTGGTGTTATTGCTCCAGCTGAGGTTATCATTCATGTGTACACCCAGGTATTTGTAGCTGGAGACCACCTCCACCGCAGATCCACCTATATACAGTGGGGTGTGGGTGTGTTTGTTCCTTCTGAAGTCCACAATCATCTCCTTCGTCTTCTTCACATTCATGTGAAGGTTGTTCTCTTTGCACCAGCTCTCCAGATGTTCCACCTCCTGTCTGTAGCTGGATTCATCATTATCTGTGATGCATCCCACCACAGCTGTATCATCTGCAAACTTAACAATATGACAGCCTGGATGTGTGGCTGTACAATCATATGTGAGCAGAGTGAACAGAAGAGGGCTCAGCACACATCCCTGAGGAGAGCCAGTGCTGAGGGTGATGGTGGAGGAGGAGAAGTTGTGGATCTTCACGGACTGTGGTCTGTCTGTTAAGAAGTCTAAGACCCAGTTACAAATAGAGGGGCTTAGTCCAAGTGTGGATAGTTTGTCTATCAGAGTTTGGGGGATCATGGTGTTGAAGGCAGATGTGAAGTCCACAAAGAGCAGACGCACGTATGAGTCCTTCTGATCCAGGTGGGTGAGAGCAGTGTGGACCACGGAGGAGATGGCGTCCTCTGTTGATCGGTTCTCACGGTATGCATATTGATGAGGGTCCTCGTTGATGTTGACGGCTGTCTTGATGTGGGACATGACCAGTTTCTCAAAACATTTAGCGACTATCGGGGTGAGAGCCACCGGTCTATAGTCATTCAGACCAGTCACTGTGGAGCTTTTTGGGACTGGGATGATGGTGGCGGTCTTCAGGCAGGTGGGAACTGACTCCAGTGAAAGTGAGGTGGTGAAGATGTCAGCCAGCACCTCACAGAGCTGGTCCGCACATTCCTTCAGAACTTTCCCTGGGATGTTGTCTGGACCCGTAGCTTTATGAGGGTTGATCCTTCTGAGACTACCTCTCACTTCTGCTGCGGTCACTTTGAGGTGCTCCTCGTCTGGTGATGAGGTGAGTCTGGTGCTAGTTGGTCTGTTTGGATCATCAAAACGTGCATAAAACTTATTGAGGGCATCAGGCAGGGATGGGTCCCTGGGGCATTTTGTTTTCAGTTTGGAGATTATTCAAGTGAATGTTGTTGTTTGTTTGTATTTATTTATTTTGTATTTTTTTAAACAAGGGGCAGATATTATAAGACTAGTTTTTCTTTCTGCACCTTTTCATTAAGTTTATTTATTTATTTCTGATTAAATTTGTTTTATTTTGAATAAATAAATTAAAAAACAAAACATGCAGCACTGGGGCTGTTTGTTTCAGTACGTCGTAGTTTCAGGGACACATTGGCTCAAACTTTATTGTGCTTCATTTTCTGACTCTCATCATATTCTATCAAGTGGAAACTCTTCAGATTAAACAAGTTAGATGTTTCCACCGCTAGTTAGACCGACTCTCCGTCATGTTTTGCAGCATAAAGAGACCGAGTAGGACCTCGCTGCTGCAGAAGAAACCTGCAGTTTAACAGATCTTAGAAAGCCGAACCATTCCATACCATCAGTGATGTCATCTCTTTCTTTGTTCAGTCACATTCTGATGGTCATGGGCACTCGTTTTGAAGTGAAAACTTAACGTGCGTTGAAGATTAGCTTAGCCTGCTACCACTAGTGCCTTCTGGACTCGAGCGCTGCTTAACAGCTACGTCACCACGCACTTATGTTTTTGTGCCCCAGCTTTTTCTGTCCGGTTTGAAACTGAAGCAGCCACTTCAACCCCCCGAACAGAAAAAGAAAACGCTATAAAATCCTATCGAACTATAGAAAATATGCTTAAAATTCATATCATCATTATTGAATAAAAGTATATCGCGAGATATATCGCTATCAAATTATTGTCCAGCAGTACTTTGGACGTTCGAGCTCCCTGGCTTCAGCGGTGTGTTCCTCTCGTTTAGTCTGAAGCAGGCTGTCTAATATCAGTCAGCTGCGCTCAGTCTGCCCGTCTCGGAGGAGGAGCAGACTGAGTGACTGAAAATCAGACTGCCTGCTTCGCTGCTTGATTGAATAATTGCATCCAAGATATAGTTTACATTTACCCTCCAGGACATACAGGTAGTCCTCGGGTTACGACGATTTCGAGCTACAATGTTTCGTGGTTACGACACATCTCCCATTAAAAAAAAATATATACATATTGAAAATTTTATTTTGAAAAGACGAATTCCGGTTTTACTTCTGGTTTGACGGCAGAAGCAGAGCTTGACAGCAGAAACAGCGGAGGAGCAACGAGCTAACATGCTAACAGACCTTACTGTAAACACTCTGGACCGCACGAAGCAGTGGAAAAGTATGTACAGGCAGCTGCAGATCTTGGAGGAGCAACGAGCTAACATGCCAACAGACGGAGGAAACGGCTTCACCAGCTCCCAGTATAGCATTAACTCTTTTTTTCCTTCATTATGGCTCCCAAATGTATGTGTATTTTGATAATTATGTAGGTACTGTGTTAGGATAGGCTAAGTGCTTGGAAAAATACAGTATTGTACGTATAAGGTGCAGTTTGTACGTATGTTCTGACTTACGTCGAAATTCGGTTTACGACGACACGTAGGAACGGATCTCCGTCTTAAGTCAAGGACTACCTGTATTTATCAGTACAACGTAGACAATCATAAAAAAGCATACAAACTGGAAAAATAGAAGAAAATTATTTAAATATAAATAAATAAACAAATAAATAAATGAACAAAACAGCTACATTATAAAGCAATGTAAAATACTAAAATCAGGAACATGTCTGTGTTGGTTTTTGCCATGAACTTAGCAGATGTTTGAAGCCATTAATCACTTTAATATCCACTTCTTTAATATCTACTTCAGCATATTGTTTTTATGCTATTAGTGCTTAGTGTATATTTAGTTGATGTTTTTCTTAGTTCATATCTTAGACCTTATTACTGTTTTTCTTTTACATTTTGTTGTGGGATGTAACTGGGACCTTGTGTACATAATCTCATTCTACCCCATGAACCACATGTGGTGTGAATGACAGTAAAACTCTATGACTGACTGACTCTGACTTTAAAGCTAGGAATAAAAACATGCTTTGTGTTAGCAGGATTTAATTCTAACTTTGAAACTTATCCAACATAAAAATTTACCTCAAGCTGCGTTTTTGGGCATGCATGCAGATTTGATTGGAATAGTATCGGTATCGGTCAACATCCAGATTTAGATATTGTGATCGGATCAAAAGTTTTTTTTTTTAAAGTGGATCGGTGCATCCCTAGTTTTAATGAAACTAACCTTTTAGTTATTTTTAAATAAATTATGTAGCGTCCATCCAACCAAGCCCTTATCAGAGACAAAAGTGTCCCTCAAAGACATAGAATCTTCTCAGAGACACTGTGTCTCCTACCCACTGATTTTGTGTGTTAATCTCCCACGTCAGGATGAGTCTACATCCTGACCACCCCTGGTTCCATTCTGACTATGATAATTAAATCTCTCAGCTAATCAACTCTCTTTTCTGAAAGACACCTATGCCCCTTTTCCACTGTTACAGTGTGGTTCAGTTCAGCTCGTGTGGTTGTTTCCATTTACACTTCTGTACCTGTTCTGTAGGCGGGGTCCAGAATCCAACTCTTCTTACCAACTGGTGGCGGTAGTGCTCCCCTAAGCTATTTACTAACCACCACTAGAAGAAGAACACCCTAAAGGCTTTTCCGCAGAATGTTGTGGAAGAGATGTCATGCTCTGATGGAGTACCTCATGAGCTGTAACTTTTAAGCCTGATTAATAATCCTACCTTATTGTCTTCTCTGCTTGCTTTAAACCCATGTATTTTCCATTTTAGTATAGATTTTTACAATAAAGGTGTATTTAAAAAAATCTTCACTTTTATTATTTAGATATGCACAAGGTTCATGTTAAAATTGCAAAATGTCACACTGTGATCTTTGAAACTGCTTTTACAATAAGCTATAGACTCTAAAACAATTTGGTTAAATTTTGTCCTTAAATGTTAAAGGTTTGTCTTTCATTAAATTTAAAAACATTAAAGTATTACTTATTAATTAGTCAGTTGGTCTGCAAATGCCGTGGGGTCGTCCTAGAAGAGCTGAAGAGGTGGCTGTTGATGTCTGTGTCTCCCTGGTAAAGCTGCTGCCCCCATGACCCAGAAGCAGAAGATAATGGATGGATGATGGGTGAATGGATGGATGATGGCCCTGGTAAAGCTGCTGCCCCCACGACTCGGAAGCAGAAGATAATGGATGGATGGATGGATGGATGGATGGATGATGGAGGAGACCATCAAACAGCATGAATGGTCAGTTCAGTTGAACACCTGCCTGTTTGCTTCAGATCAGCTGTTCAAATCTCTGCAGGTTCAAATAAAAGGTTCACCAGGTCTTTCAGCTGAATCTCTCAGGGGCCACAGTTGGACGGTCAATAACTGAAAACGGTCCTTATTTTTGACTGTTTTTATCTGACTTCATCCTAGAATCAAAAAAATTGTAACGTAATAACAGTTGAGCAGATTCTGGTAATCTTTTCTTAGGATTCATTAAAGGTCAAATGCAAATGGAATTTTTTTCTTAACTTCCAGTATGGATTTAAACAAACACTATACACACTTAACATTGTAAAATATGTTTAGGAAATTTAATGTTCAAGGACGCCACTTGAGAAGAAAAAGTTTAATAGGAAAAGTAACAAACGAAAAATTTACACAAATAAAAAATACTGCATCCAACTAATGATCAGTGTTGCCAGGTGAGAAATGTAGGATTATTGTACTAGAGACATAAAATTATCATTTTTTGAGGGAAATTATTGTACACCTGTCATAACCAAAATAACAAGTCTATTAATGTGCTATAGTCATTCTAGTGTTGAATAGTGTCTAACAAGCACTCACAGCTTTGTGGCATCAGTACAGATGGGAACTAATGAGCCATAAATATGTAATGACCCCCCCCCCCATTCTTCTTGTTGTTTTGTTTTATGGCGGTTGGCAGACCGACTGTAATGTGCATTACTGCCACCTACTGAGCTGGAGTGGGGATAGGAGATAAACAGAGAAATAAAATAATTCTGTAAAATTAATAACTCGACTAAATTCTCTCTATTAAGTTTGTATTTTTCAAGAAAATAATAATTTGATCTTTAACTTTACTGATATCACTACTAAAAACATCCCTCATTGTAAATGTAATGTTAGTCAAAGTCAAAGTCAACTTTATTGTCAGAACTGCAATATGTACAGGACATACACAGGGCCGAAATTGCGTTTCTCTCAGTCCCTCGGTGCAACAGTAACCATCTAAACACTAAACACTAAAACATTTAATAAACATAAGCATAAAATAGTAAAAAAAAGTGTAACACTGTCCTGAGTTTTTTCATAATAGTATAAAAGTATGAAAATTTACACCAACACTGAAACACCAAACACCCCTAAAACACCAAACACCCAATGAACATAAGCATAAAATGAAATAATAAAAGTGTAATACTGTCCTGAGTTTTTGCATAGTAGTATAAAAAGTATAAAACGTATATCTATAAAATAAACTGAAGTTTCTAGCGTTGACATTTGCAAAGAGTGGCACAGCAGCATATAAGTTAATGTACACAGTATATGTATGAGGTAGTTGATGTTGGTATATAGGCAAAGTGGCATATGAAGTAAGGCACATAAGGCACATTTGGCATCCTTAGATAAGGCTAGTCAGAGAATGCTGTATATGTATCTGCAGTAGTGTAGATAAAAGTAGTGTAAATGTAAACAGTAGTAATAAATGTAAAGCAGTAGTAATAAATGTAAACAGTGAATGTAAACAGTAGTATGACTATAGGCAGTAATGTAATACAAACATTAGTGCAAATATGAGAAGTAGTGCAAACTGAATGAGCACATGACCGAGAGTTTAGTGAATAACCCGTTTGATGACACAGAGTCCAGTGTTAAAAACTTTGTGTTGAGTGGTAATGTGTGAGAAAGTTTTTTGTGTTAAGGCAGTTCAAATGGGAGGGGAGGCAGAGCAGGCAGAGTGTTTAGCATTCTGACTGCCTGATGAACAGAGCTGTCTCTCAGTCTACTGGTACGAGCCTGGAGACTCCTCAGTCTCCTCCCTGATGGCAGCAGTCTAAAGCGGCTGTGTAGTGGGTGTGTGGGATCACCTGCCATGCGGTGGGCTTTCCGAGTGAGGCGTTTGCTGTGTAAGTCCTGCAGTGAGGGCAAGGAGGTGCCGACGATCTTCTCAGCTGCTTTCACGATGTTCATTTCTTTTTGGAAATGCATTCTTTCTGTTTCATACCCTGGACATTCCATAATGACATGTTGAACCGTTTCAGGGAGATTGCTGGTGCACTTGTCACTTAGTCCTGTTGCATACTTTCTAATTATTTTAAGAGATGTATTAAGGCCTGTGAGTCCTATTCTATTGTAGCACTGGTACATTTTCATTTTTAAATCACTTCTTGGTCTGCTGCCTTCATACATCTCCTCCTACATGTCTCTGTGTGAGTGCAGCTACAGCGTGCACTCTCAGGACATGATTACCTGCAGTGTTCCCTCAGTGAGGACTGAACTTGGAAAAAGGGCCTTCTCCTACTCCGCTCCTGCTTCCTGGAATATCTTACAAAAAGATCTGAAGCTCTCGACCTTGACCTCTCTAAATGGCTTTAAGAATCTGTTGGACTCCTGGCTAGAACCAATACAGACATGTTCCTACATTTGCCTTATAATCTAGCTGTTTTGCTACTTTGACATTTTTTTGTTAAATTTGTTAAAAAAAAAAAATCTGTATGCCTCTCTTATGATTGTCTATTGTTGTCGCTGTTGTCATTCTTTGTTGAAAACAGGTCTCTCTTGTAAATGAGTCCTCGAGGCTCAATGGGATTAACCTGTTTAAATGAAGGTTGAATGAATTGCGAGGGATTAGAATTTGAATTAGAAGTTCTACTGTTCAAAATATTTCTGTGATAATTCAATCATGTTTCCAATGATTTTACAACCAGCTGTTTGGTTTAATACCACCCAATCAAAAAAATTGTAATTTTTTTTTTTACGTTTTTATGGCTCTAGTGGCCGATTTTTGTTGAGTAGGGTGTGGGGCAAAACAGGGCAAGACACTGTGGAAAGGTTATCGGGACCAGGATGTGAACCCGCGACAGCCACAAAGAGGACTAGTCTCAGAACATGGGCCACGCTCTTAACCCCTGCGCCATAGCTGCAGCCCCAATCAAGGTTGAAAGTTTATTATCAAATTTCATACTTGATGATGTAAAAGCTTTTGTTTCATTTTGCTGTATTTCTTTATTTTATTTTACTTTTGATTGCAATAAAGCTTATGATTGTGGAATAGTTTGCATCCTGGTAATAATTTGAGTGGAATGCACTGATTTATTTTCAATAGAACAAAACATATTCATTTTAATTTGAAACCTAATTCTGAGAATCTTATATAAATTTTCATCAAATTGCTGTTGCCCTGCTACATGTCCAAATTCTTAGTTTACATGTGTTCAAATGCTCCATAAATCAACATGAAACTGACCTTTAGATGACAGTTGAACAAACATTTAGTGACCACCATCATTATTAGTGTTTTACATCAAGAATCAATTTAGATTCAATTCTGTAAGACCAATGACATTTCATTGTTTCACTTCAATTAGTTTTTGCTGTCTAGATAAAGAACCATTAAGAGGGAGGAGTGGGATCTCTCCAAAACTTTTGAACTTCCATGTTTCCCTGAAAACGGTCCTCAGAGGGATGGTGAAACCCTGACGACTCTCAGGTTCCAGCAGATGCTTCTTCCATTGTTAGGCAGGATTCACAGGTTTCAGGTTTTCCAGCTCACACTTTTTATTCTTTGTATGTACATCTACAAATGATCAAGTTTCTGAGTCAACCCAGTTCAAGATGGCCGCCACAGCCACCTGACCTTAGAAACAAAAAGTTGTCTATAATTCATGAAAACAGGCCTCATCAACAGCCCTATTCTTTTCCTCCATAAAATAAGTTGTATTCTGACGTGTTTTTGTGTTTTAAAAACTGTTTCTCTATGATCTGCTGTCTTTGCATGAATTCTGAAAATGTACTTTAGAAGTTTTAGTATAGATTAGACACTGATCACTGCAATCAGCTGCAGCTAGTAGAGTTCAAATGTTCAAAAGTTAGTTTCTAATTCATCAACTAGTTGAAGTCATAATTATTCAAGCAGCTAAAAAGTCTTGAAATCATTGGAAGTCATTAATTATTGACTGACTTCAGGTTAGTTTAGATCATTAGTTAGACACAATATATTTTCCTTATAATAATAATATTCTATATATTTTTGATGAAAATCAAATGGATCAAAGTGATAAAAGGAGTGAAATCCATCCAGATCCAGTGAAAATCTATTAAAAGAAGAGATCAAAGGCATGGTCTGATAAACAATCAGACACAGAAGGAAGGAAGGAAGGAAGGAAGGAAGGAAGGAAGGAAGGAAGGAAGGAAGGAAGGAAGGAAGG
>JBBPBX010056737.1:0-10686 GCA_038048925.1 Garcialebias charrua | reverse complement strand
GGGCCTTTTTGTCTACCTGGGTTGCACGTTTCGGCCCCCCTTCAGACATTACATCGGACAGGGGCCCGCAGTTTGTTTCGGAGCTCTGGTCTACCATGGCCAAGGGTCTGGGGACTAACGTTCACAGGACCACCGCTTACAACCCCCAAGCTAATGGTTTGTGTGAACGGTTTCACAGGTCATTGAAAGCTGCACTTCGTGCTGCACTGACCGGTGACAACTGGATTGACCGCCTTCCTTGGGTTTTGTTGGGGTTGCGTACCGCAACCAAAGAAGACCTGAGCTCTTCCCCGGCTGAAATGGTTTACGGTCAGCCTGTGCGCGTCCCCGGTGAGTTTTTACCTGAGGTACCCTCACCACAGTTCCCTCCACCGTTGCTCCATCTTTCACCTCAGGAGGCCCCTTTTCGTGTCCCCGGTCCGGTACACCATTATTTACCGCAGTCATTTGTCCCTAAGAGTCTGGAGTCCTCTAAATTTGTTTTTGTCAAACACAATGCACACAGGACACCACTACAGCCTTTGTATGATGGACCGTTTCGAGTTCTTCAACCGGGTCCGAAACATTTCATTTTGGATTTAGGGGGTCGTACTGAGACTGTCTGTATTGATAGGCTTAAACCAGCTCATGTTATGTCAGATGATCAGGTTGTTACGGCCCAAGCTCCTCGCAGAGGCAGACCTCCATCCACATTATTAACGGACGGCGGTCCTTCTTCCGGAAACTCTCAACGTCCATTGGAGCCCGAATCTTCTGCAGACCCTCCTCGTAGCCCTCCACTTCATCAGACTGGTTCTGCAGGGCCCAGGTTCAGCCGTTCTGGTCGTTTGATCAAACCTAAAATGCGGGACTAGTGATGGACCTTACTGGGTGTTCTGGGGGGGCGTGTGTGGTGGACCACTAGGGGGCTCTACTCACACCCAGTGGACCGAATGTATTACAGGATGCTTTTATTGTGAAAGGTCCAGAGGACCGGATGTTATGTGGGTATATAAAGCAGTGTTGGGCGGGTTCCCGCCAGTTTAGTAAGATGTGATTAAAAGGTGAAGTTCTACAGCCTGTCTCCTGTGTCGTCTCTTCACCCCCTCTTACACATTTACCATTTACCATGTTATAAGCCCTTACTGAAGAACGATGGTCTTTAGCGCTTGACCAAACGTCCGACAGCTCAAACAGAAAGTCATTACTTCTTACACTTCCTCCAGCAACTGGAAGTTCCAGGAAGTTTAGAAATTTTAAAGAGGATCTGACATCAGTCGTACTCACTAGCCTCATTGGTTCGTTCGACCAGTGGGAGGGAGTTAGCTTAGGTCAAAGAGTTTATCAGAAATCAAATGAGTGAAGGTTACTTCAGAATAACAGAGAAAGATTGTTTTAAGTGAAGGACAGAAAACAGGAGCCATTTATAAGATTACTGGTTAAGCTGATTCTAACTTCTAAACAAATCTGAAAACTTCAACTTGACATATTATTCAACTTTAGACAGAGTTCTTTGACTAATACATACTGTATACCAGCATATTAACACATGATCATTCAGCATATTGAGGAATACCAACACTGCTCATACGAATAACACAAGGTTATGCTTTGATTATATTTGAATTAAAACAAAATAAAAGAACAAGAGAGTCTCTTGTGATTTAATTTGTGTCTTGAATCAAATTAATAAAATGAATCAGTTTTAATGTGTTTCACTGAGAGGATCAGTGAAAAGGTTCAGTTCAGAGATCAGAGTGTGTCCAGTATAGTCTCAGAAGGACAGGTGTATCACTACAGTAAATAAATCTGAAAAATACACCTTTGACTGTTCTGGGAATCTCCTTTTTTCCACGTCAGCGGTTCCTAAGCCTTTCCAAAATATTACCTCTCACAAAGAATTTCACATAATTTGTGAGTACTTGCTGACCATGAGTCAAGAACCGTACAAACAAATCCCTTAGTACAATATTTCTTCAAAACAAGAGCCCATGTAGAGGCAGAAACCACAAAGACCTTTAGTGGCATCTCTAAAACCACTCTGAAGTAAACCGATCTTCAGAGCATGCAGACATCTTCAATGCTACATTTCAACTTTGCTTCATTAAAATATTTAATTTGTTCATTTTCCATAAATCCTCTGCAGTTTTAGAAGAAAAAAAACTACTCAGAATTTAGAATTGTAGGATTCAGCTTGTGATAAAATCAGAACATGCTGTATGTCTAGTATGTTAAACTAAAGGGCCTGGATATAAAAATACAGGTTGAATAGATAGTTTAAAATAATCGTATCAATTCTTAATGAAGTCAGTGTATCTGTTCACACACACACACACATGAATCAAAGTCAAAATAAATTATTCAGGGCAGTTTCTCCTCAACAAATCAGCGTCTTGCAGCTTCGGTCACATTTTGTACGCATCCTTTAGAACTGTTTTTGTATGCAAATAATTATAATCACGAGTCATTAATCTGTTCATACCAATTTCTGCTTGGGCCGCTTTGTACCCACCTTAAGTTGGCAGCTGCTCAAATTTCTTCTTCTCCTCCCTCCTCCTCCTTCACTACTACAACTATCTGCAGCATGGCACAATTGGTACAGGTGTTGCCTCCCAACGAGAAGGTTGCAGGTTCAAATCCCGGCAGGGACATTTCTAGATGGAGTTTGCATGTTCTCTGTGCATGTGAAGGTCTTCTCTGAATTCTCCAGTTTCCTCCCACAGACAAAACATGTATGTTAGACTGATTGGCAACTCTGAATTGTCTCTAGGTGAGAGTGAGAGCATGAATAGTTGTTTGTCTCGTTTGTCTCTGTAGCCGTTTTCGCACTGACCGGCCCTCCCCAGTCCGGCTCGTCCCTGGTTGGCCCAGAGCCAGTCCTGGCCCACCTCCGTTCATTACGCACTGTCGGAGAGCAAGCCTTGAAGTGGGTGGGGTGTTCACTTGACGTGGGTGGAGTGTTCTTGTGTGTGCGCTTACAGTGTTTTAAGAGAGGACATGCTGCTAAAAAATATTTGTTAGCTGAATATATATACGTATTAGTGTTTCTGAGTTAAATTTTTGTTAATAACTGATTACAAATCAGCTTATGTATCAGCTTATGTTAGAACGTAAATAACACGAAGCGCGCACCCATTTCCGCCTTTCAGCGCGACCTGAATGTCATTAAAATATAACTAATATTGTCTAACTCATGCACGCAGCCAGGGTTTTAAAATATAACTGATAATGTACTGCATCCTGCCGCAAGAGCCTCCAGCGCATTGTGAGAGCAGCTGAGAAGATCGTGGGCACCTCCTTGCCCTCACTGCAGGACTTACACAGCAAACGCCTCACTCGGAAAGCCCACTGCATGGCAGGTGATCCCACACACCCACTACACAGCTGCTTCAGACTGCTGCCATCAGGGAGGAGACTGAGGAGTCTCCAGGCTCGAACCAGCAGACTGAGAGACAGCTCTGTTCATCAGGCAGTCAGGATGCTAAACACTCTGCCTGCTCTGCCCCCCTCCCATTTGAACTGCCTTAACACTAAAACTTTCTCACACATTACCACACAACACAAAGATTTTAACACTGGACTCTGTGTCATCAAACGGGTTATTCACTAAACTCTCGGTCATGTGCTCATACAGTTTGCACTACTTCTCATACTTGCACTAATGTTTGTATTACATCACTGCCTATAGTCATAATACTGTTTACATTCTCTGTTTACATTTATTAATACTGTTTACTTTTATTACTACTGCTTACATTTAATTACTACTGTTTACATTTACACTACTCTAATATCTACACCACTGCTGATACATATACAGTGTGCTCTGAACGGTCTTATTTAGGGATGCCCAATGTGCCTTACTGCATATGCCACTTTTTGCCTCTATAACAACATCAACTACTACCTCATACATATACTGTGCACATTAACTCATACGCTGCTTTGCCACTTTGCAAATGTCAATGCTAGAAACCTTTAGTTTATTTTAGTTATACTTTTTATACTCTTTTTTTATACTAGTATGCAAAAACTCAGGACAGTATTATGTTCATTAAATGTTTAATGTTTTAGTTTTAGTTTTAGAGTTGGTGTAAATTTTCATACTCTTATACCACTATGCAAAAACTCAGGACAGTGTTAGTTTTACTATTTTATGCTTATGTCTATTATTATATGTTTCAGTGTTTCAATGTTTAGATGTTTACTGTTGCACCGAGGGACTGAGAGAAACGCAATTTCGGTCCTGTGTATGTCCTGTACAGTACATATTGCAGATCTGATAATAAAGTTGACTTTGACTTTGATAATCTCTAACTCCTTTGCGTAGCTAGAATGTTAAGAGGGGTGATTCCTTTATAAGCAAAGTGGACTCCTAAAACATCAATCTGCCGCCGTGGCTCAAGTGGATTGGCGCTTGGCTTTAAGCTTTACATTTTATCTTGACCCGGGGAAGCGGGTTCGCGTCCCACCTGGTACAAAGTTATTTTACGTTTGTCTTTTATTGGAGTAAATAAAAAGGAGTTTGTTTGGTTAACACAAACTCCTTTTTATTTAAAGTAAAACGTAAAATAACTTTGTACCAGGTGGGACGCGAACCCGCTTCCCCGTGTCAAGATAAAATGTAGAGCTTAAAGCCGAGCGCCGATCCCTTTGAGCCACGGCGGCGGATTGATTTTTTAGGAGTCCACTTTGCTTATAAAGGAATCACCACTTTTAACATTCTAGCTACGCGTAGGAGTTAGAGATTATTAGTTATATTTTAAAACCCTGGCTGCGCGCAAGAGTTAGACAATATTAGTTATATTTTAATGACATTCAGGTCGCGCTGAAAGGCGGAAATGGGTGCGCGCTTCGTGTTATTTACGTTCTAACATAAGCTGATTTGTAATCAGTTATTAACAAAAATTAAACTCAGAAAAACTAATTCAGCTAACAATTTTTTTAGGGGTTTCTGTAGTTAAATTTTAATGAAATTCAGCGCTCGCGCTGAGGTTGTTGTTAGAACGAGTCCAGCCCCTGCTGCAAACAACGAATCAAATGTGAGCAGTAAATTACGTCAAACTGGGCCGGGCTCCGGCCCGAACAGAACCACGGTGGAGATGGTTCCAAAACGAGGGCGGACCCGGGGAAAAAAAGGAAAATGCGAACATGCCGAACCCGGGTTAGAAGGCGGGGCGGTGCGAGCCGGGCCATTGAGGGCCGGTCAATGCGAAAACGGCTTGTGTGTCCCTGTGATGGACTGGGTGTCCCCCGCCTCTCGTACAGTGACTTCTGGATATGAGCAGCAGTGAACCCGTGACCCGAAAAGGAAGAAGTGGGTAAAGATACTGGATAGATGGATGGATGGATGGTTAAGCCTGGTCATTCGAACCAGCACTGTTGGGACAGTGACTCATGGGGAGTTCCACATGCCAAACAGTACATAGATTCCGCTCATTCTCAATCAGTTCATCTGGACAGTTTCTTTTTAGTAGAAACGTTTCACCCTCACTCCAGAGGGCTTCGTCAGTCAGAGTAGTCCAAAGCAAACTGAAGCTACCCCACCAAGTAAACAACTTAGGTTTTAAAATAAAATAAATAAAATTTACTAAAATAAACTAAAGAAACTAATAAACACAATTTCAGCTAGTACATAGATTATTTATGGAACGCTCATTTAAAAACAGAAACCTACTGTGGAGAAGAATGGTGAAGGTGTTGCATCATGGCTGAGCAAGTGTTGCAGTTTCTCTTTTTGCTTCAAGAGGAGAAATACTTCAGTTCCAGCAGAAATAAAAATGTATTAAAAAACACATTAATGCACATCAACATAGTGGCACACCTAGTCATGCAGTGTGACTGAGCTGATAAAGCTTGTAACTGTTGTCTCAGCATGAATGTAGACCATCAATATTGATAAGTGCATTATGGTGTTGGTTTAAAATACTGTGGACTATGAAATGAAGCATAAGTTGGTCCTGTCTTGTGGAGGTGGTGCCACTGCACAGAAAAGTGCATGTGTGCTGCATGTATGCAGGTGTATTAAACATAATGAGTACATTGTTGTAAACTAATAATAGTTTTGTATTAAGTCAATTCAATTCAGTTTGTTTATAAAGCGTAAAGTCACAACAGAAGTCATCTCAGGACACTGAACAGAATAATTCATATACAGTTTATCTGAGGAGCAGACTGCTTTGAATTTAACTCCATCACAGAACTCTCATCTTGAGTAAGCATAAAGGCAACAGTGGAAAGGAAAAAGTCCCTCAATAGGAATAAACCTTTGGCGGAACCAGGTTCAGGAGGACTAGAGGCCATCTGCTTCAACTAGCTAGGTTTGAGAAGAACAGGAAGGAGGAACAGATACACAATGGCAGGTCAAGAATCACGTTAAGATGGAAATAATATCAAATGAAAACTTTTCAATTTTAACAATTAATTTTCGGAAATGAGGTCAATTTGTCCTTCAGTAGTCTAAGCCTATGGCAGCATAACATGTCAACCCTAACTACAGGATTTATCAAAAAGGAAAGTCTTCAAACTGGACAATGTGTCAGCCTCATGGACAGAAACTGGAAGCTGGTTCCACAAAAGAGGAGCCTGATAACTCAAATATCTTCCTCCCATTCTATTCTGGATTAGACAGGGAGCCAATAGAGGGAAGCTAAAACTGGAGAGATGTGACCTCTCCTACTAACTCCAGATAAGACTCTGGCAGCAGCATTTTGGATCAACTGAAGACATTTTAAAGAATATTTGGACACCCAGATAATAAACCATTGCAATAGCCCAGTCTGGACGTGACAAATGCATGAACTAATTGTTCTGCATAATTTTTAGATAAAATGTTTCTCATTTTAACAATATTACGCAGGAAAAAGGTGGTTCTAGTAACATTTTTAATGTGGGGGATAAAAGACATGTCCTGATCAAAAATAACACCAAGACTTTTAACATTAGAGCTGGAGGCCCGATGAATGCCATCCAAGAAGGGTGAAAGACTTTTCCCCCCTAAGATGCTCAGGTCTGAAAACCAAAATGTCTACAATAAACAGCTACTAAGTGGCAGGATGATTTGGTAAAGGAATGGCACATGTATTACAAAGAAACATAAATTTATAGTTTTTTTGGTTGGCCTAATTAGCCTGTTTAATTAAGCAGATCAATTGGTTGTACAATTTTAATTTTAATTAACACAGATTGTCATACTTAATACAATCAATTTACATTTATTTATTTTAGTCATCCTTAATTTGTTAGGGTTTCATGCCAAATTAGAAGATAATTTATTGATTTATGACTACAAATCTGAAAACATTGTTACACAATGTGATCCTGACTGGCAGGCTGTTCATATGTGTACTGTGCATGTTTTTAATATACAGCATATGCAGTCTGGATGTTCATGGAAAACATTTGTTAGAAGAAGGCAGATAAATCATTTTGCTCATGGACAGGGAAGAAAAAAAGTCACATTCCAAGAGTCATAAATTCAAGGCTGACCTGGAAACTGAATCCGATCACCCCCACAAATCCTCACACCTCCTCATCATCCCAATGGGCCAAACGATGACATGTGATACAGGCCACAGATTAAAAATTGATCTGTATTATCAGTTAAAAACAGTTAAGTTTAAACTATTGGTTTTTAAACAAGTACATCATATTTCTAATGTGGTACTGTTCATCTACTATATATTCAAAGTAAACCTTTTCAATCTGCTTCATATGGACTAAAGCAAAACAATTGTGACCAAGTATGTGTTCATTCTGTAGGAGGGCCAGGTATTAAAGACAACGCTGCTCCAAATGAAACTACTTCACTTCAGTCAAGCTATAAGGATGTTATGCCATAGCTGCTTAATATGTATTATTGTGTCTGTGTTTGCTGATTAAAACTAGTGCATTAGATAGATTTTTACAGTGGTGGGCAACGCTAATCAAAAAATTAGCTCCACAATTTCTAAAACGCTTATTAATTTTTTTAGGTCCACAATTTCAAAAGCACAAATGTCTTATGAAAATTAGGGGAAGCTAATCTAATCCGCTATTTATATTCGACAATTGGTAGCCGGCAGCGTTATGCAATATTTGCACTACACTGCCAACTGAAAAGTAACTAAAATGATCCTAAAAGGATGAAATTACAAAAATCAAAGGATTTATTTAATACTTTACGTACATATATTCTATTCGGCCACGAAATTAACAAAAAATAGAATGATCTTTTAATCCCTAAGACCACTTTTAAATCTCAAATACACGGGTGTTTCGCCACCGCATTTCTACATAAAAGTAACCCAAATACATAAAACTAACGACTCACCGTCGAGTGGTGGACACAAAACACACAATAAAATCCTCCGGCCGCGTTAATTTGGCTTGAAACAGCGGGGTTCTCTGCGGATTTATCCAAGTAACCCAGCACAACCAGCTAGCCACAGAGTTAGCGTCCAGTTCACCTCTGACCCGGAAGATGTCAAGATTCTATAGGTAGTCAACAGATTTAATGAAAAGTAACCAAAATACATAAAACTAACGACTCACCGTCGAGTGGTAGACACAAAACACACAATAAAATCCTCCGGCCGCGTTATTTTGTCTTGAAACAGTGGGGTTCTCTGCGGATTTATCCAAGTAACCTAGCACAACCAGCTAGCCACAGAGTTAGCGTCCAGTTCACCTCTGACCCGGAAGATGTCAAGATTCTATAGGTAGTCAACAGATTTAATGAAAAGTAACCAAAATACATAAAACTAACGACTCACCGTCGAGTGGTGGACACAAAACACACAATAAAATCCTCCGGCCGCGTTAATTTGGCTTGAAACAGCGGGGTTCTCTGCGGATTTATCCAAGTAACCCAGCACAACCAGCTAGCCATAAACGTTAGCACCGAGTTCACCTCTGACCCGGAAGATGTCAAGATGGAATAGTCCATTTTTAGTTTTTTATTTTAAGAGCCTGTAATAAGTTTATTCGTTTTTACTGATAGATAATTAGTTATTAGCGGTACTGCATTGTAAATAAAAATAGCACAAATCCGCTTATGAATTATAAAAGTTAGTCACTCCGCTGTTACGCTTACAAAAACGTTAGGTCCGCTGTAAGCGGATTAGCGCATTAGCGGTCCCCAGCGTTCATGTGCCCACCTTTGGATTTTTACTACTCTATATTTTAAATCCTGTACAAAGCTCATTAAAGGTGGGGTATGTAACATTGTAATGTAGTCTGTAACTTTTCAAACAATATATTTTTAACATATTTCTTCACTCTGTCACTATCTATTGACAGACTGATGTTAGACAAAGTAATCTCTGAAAAAAACTATAGTCCCCTTGCTTCTCTATCAGCATTTATAAAAACACTGAAAACACAAGAGTGACCCGGACAATGACAGCCAATAAAAACAGAGTTGTTTGTCACACCCCAACCCACGCCCCCACCTGTCCCAGCCGCAGCTCGTTCTCATTCAAAGGATTGCAAAGCGATGCAGGACTGTTTTTTATGTGACACAAAATGTATTAAATATCCCTTCTTTATCCCAGAGCTGGACTTTTATTTAGTTTTTTTGCCAAAAGTCAAGTGATCGCTTCATCCTTCACTGACAGGAATGAGGAAATGGATTTGTCACGACTCACGAGCGAATTAAAACATGTCCAACGTTGCTTCGTGAACCTCTGCTGATTTCTTCTGGTTTTTGTGTTGTTGGATGAGTGATTCATGGTTTTATTATATTTTTTAAACAGTTATATTATCATATAAACACAGAACTTCGGAGCGCAGAGACAGGACATGTACTGGGGGCGGAGCATTCCAGACATTCCAGACCAGCGCTGACAGACATGAGGAAGTCACGAGCGAATTAAATCATGTCCAAACGTTGCTTCGTGAACCTCTGATGATTTCTGCTGGATTTTGTAGAAGGTTTTATTAACATAAACACAGAATATCGCAGCAACTCTGAGCAGACAGCAGCAGGGGGCGGAGCAGATCCCAAGTTCAGCAGAGCACGGACTGTGCCATATATAGCTCTGAGGGGAGGGAGCAGAATGCTTTTCTGCGCTGAAAATATTTCTAAGTCCCAGAGTGTTCAAATATCGCATACCATACCTTTAAATCTTTGGCATTGAGACATTGTTCATTGAGGTCTAATTATAATGCCAGACACAGACACTTACTAGTGAAAGTATTGAAACTGATGCTGCTTGTATGGAATCCAGAAAATAAACCTGATTGTGTTTCTAAGCAAACATCAAATTCCACATCATTTTTGAAACTTAATGCTTGATTTGAATAAAGATCTAGAGACCCGTGATTAAAGAAACCCAACATGTTTGGTCACAGACTCAAATTTCCCACTTTATTCATGCCCATAGTAAAAATTGCTGCTGGCGTGGTGGCACAGACGTTAGTGAAAGTGAGCCTCGGAAGGTCACCGGTTTGAAGTCATGAAGTGTACAGTATCTGGCATGAAAACAGCTGCACAACAATTCTTTGTGCAAGTGTGCTCGCTGGCATGACCCTTGAAGTTAGCAGCCAAAAGAAGAAGAACAAATATAAATAAATTGTATATTCCTGGTCCAAATCTGGGTTTTCTTCTTTCAAAAGTGCATTTCAACAAATTAAATAATTTATAGTGGCCAAGATGGGTATAAAATGAATAAAAATGGGAACAAAGCAGGAAAAGAAAAGTATGTTGAAATCTATGGCAGATTGCTT
>JBBPBX010056736.1:0-18373 GCA_038048925.1 Garcialebias charrua | reverse complement strand
ATGTTTCTGTTCAGTGTCCTGAAATGACTTCTATTGTGATTTAGCGCCATATAATAATAGCGTGTTATGTGTTGCCATCATTGCATGTTCCTAGACAATGGTGAAATTGGATATCGGCATCAGAGACCATGGCAAGAGTGGTAATGCACACACACACATGCACACACACGCGTGCGCGCAGGCGGCTTGATGTGTTTTGATTGTAGTGGACATGACCATGCCCGTTCTGATACTTGAACTGTCCCAGTGACACCTTTTCACTGATACTCTCAGAAAAAGGACATTAACACTATTTTATTACATTATTTTGAATCAAAACACAATAAGTCATAAGAGACTCTCTTATTCCTCTATTTTGTGTTAATGAATAACCTTGTGTTACTTGTATAAGCATTATTGAATTCAATGTTTGTTAAGTCAAAGACTGTTTAATTCAAACTGTTTAATTCAAGTTGGAAATCCAATGTTATTTCAAAATAATGATCACTTCTTCATATGATGAATCAAACGGTGAAAGTGAATTAATATGTCAGACTGAACTCGATCAGTTTTGTTAGAAGTTAGAATGCAGTTTCAATCAGTTGTTTTATGAAGCTGGCTCCAGTCAATCTGTTTCTCTCTCTTCATTCTAAACAACTTCTTCTCTGTTCTAAAAACTGATATCCGAGTGACCTTCATCCCACTGGTTCGTTTGGACCAATGGGGAAACAACAAGTCACTGATCTGAGATCCTTCCTTAAAGTTCTAAGCTGTTGCTGGAACTGACGGAGTTTGCTGAGGACCTCAATGCCCTGATGAGGTTCCCCAAAGAACTGATGATCGTCTGGTCAACACGCTAATGACCACGTCATTCAGTTAAAGACTTATGACATGCCTGTTATAAGTCATCTTCAACAGCTGAAAAAGCTCTCTTTTATTGACATTCCTTTAAGGAACGTCTTATCTTGAAAACAACACCAGGAGCTGCCGTTACTTTCGGTTCGAGTCAAGGCGCACGTCTGGAGACGCTGAGAATGGTAAACGAACTGACCAAACTGGACCGAGGGAGACTGACCATCTTCACGAGGTAAAAGTCGTCAAATGCTTTGCCAAGGGTACCAACGTGTAGCCGAGTTCAGCCGGAGAGCTGCCATGCTTCTGGTTAAACACATCAAGATAACTCCCTGACTCTTAACTTTTCTTCCTCCATTTTCTCCTCCTAAACCTTTATCTTCCTAAGCCAGAAACTAAGTTAATGTACCTGCAGAAATGAGTAAAATATCATCCTTCACTGTTCTGTTGTTCCTATATTTCATCTGTGCTGAAGTTAATTATAGGAAAAATAATCAACCAATCATGTACAAATGTGTGATGTAATTTACAATTATGTTAAATAAATGGTGCAGTCCTGCTGTGCCAACATAAGTTTAACGTTTCCTGTGAATTACATCTGGTCAAGGTATAGAATTATTGGTATTAAGCTGAAAAAGAGAGAACCCGTTTAATTAATGATGTATTTTTGTGTCAGTCTAAACCCTGCCAATTTATACATCTAAAATATAGGTAAGTCATTAAACTGACCCCTTCCTATATTACTACATTGGTGGCCCGTGAACAGGTCTCTGAAAAGTTTAATATTTAATATTTCTGTACTTTGAATGTTGGCATAATTTTGTCCAAGTTTTTAGACTCTGAAACAGATAGTTTTTTGGCTGGGAAAGTGTGTCAAGCTACAGGAAACTGCTGGTTAATGTCACTTGTAGCTGAGAAATTGTCTTTACTCAACTTTTAAACGTGTGTTGAAGTTTTTGGGTTAAAATTTGATGTTGCTGTGTGGTTCTGGTTCTGGGTCGTTTGGACTCTTTGCTGACGACGTGTCACAGATAAACGCGCATCTACGTTTGACCTCCGTGTCAAAACTGTGCCTAAGAGCTTCATAGTTCATCTGAAAATTGCTGTCGAGTGGTATCGTTACATTTTAAGCAGGAATAATAGCATTTTGTGTCTGAAGCTGTCGGATCTGGTTCTGACCCGGTCCAGTTGTTAGCTCTGACGTGTTGCTGCAGATACGGTAAAAAGTCCGTGTTGGCGACATTTATCTTGCTATTTTTACTGGGCGCAGCTTGGTAAAACTGTTCTGATGTGAAACGATTCGTTCACAGAATTTTTGTGGTGAATTTTAGCGTTTTATGAGTTGAAAAAGAGTCTAGGTTTGATAAGCTATATGCTGACGCTACGTTCATAACATCTGTTGTCAAGCTGTGGTTGGTTCAAGGTGATCACGTGATACGCAGTTGATCGTGAAATTTCAGTTTTGTTCACACATTTCTGACAGATTATCTGGCTTGTTTCGTTTTTAGGCATAAAATATCGTCAGAAACTGTTTAACCGCGGTGTTGTGAGATATTTAAAGGGGTTTTATAGCGTTTAGACGTCGGGAGAACACAAACGTCCGACTGCACGCACGTCCCTAAATGCAACACGAACGACACGTCAACGGAAGTGACGTCACCCAGATAGAGAAAAAAAGGAAAAAGATCGTTTTTTTTATATATCTAAAAGTTCACAGAACTTGTTCTAAACATTTTAAACGAATCCATTCGTTTCTTAAATGAACGTTTGTTTAGGCGATTGTCACATCCAGGCTAAAACTCATCCCAAAAGTTGACGTTTATCCGATTTAGTTTAAAGCTACGGCTAAATGCTAAAAGGTAGTCAACGCGGCCTTAGAGCCAACAGCGCCGCTTTAGCGGCCAGAATGAGTAATTACAGTCACATTGTGGTAATTTAAGCTTTGAAAACCTGCAATCTGCTGGTTAAAAGATAGCAGAACAAATTTGAGGATGTCAAATAACAACAAATTAATAAAAATCACTGATTTTTATTTGGAATAACATCTGTAATGTTATGTTGAGCATACAAAAACTCCAGTTTATTTTAAATAAAAAAATATTTAAAATAACAAACAAGAAATCCTATTTTCACTCCTGATAACTGTCAAAATACAGCAAAACAGTTTAGCCAAACTGCAATACATCTTTTTAAGGCATGATGGAGCAGCTTCCTGGGAACATTTTAGTGTGAATATTGCATTTATTTCAAATCTTTTAAAAAGTGTTTGAGTAAGTAAAACGAAAGTCACGCTTGTGTTAGTAACTGTTGTTAAAAAATAAGTTATATATAAAGTTAATACTGCAAGAGGGCATTTAACTTTTACAGGTTCAGTAAGGGTAAGTCCTGAAAGAAGGTACCTATGAATAGAAATACTTATTACACGGTGAAAACACTTAAACCACACAGCTGGTTAGTTTGATTGACTCAGTGCTACATTAAAAGTGAAGATTTATTTGCACACATTAAAATACGAACTGTCTTATTGATTTTCACAAAAAATCAAAACAAAGATGGAAGTTCAAGAAGGTGCGCGTCCAAGGCTCATACAGTATGTGCCTCTAGTAGACTCATACATCAAAGGATCCGAAGAGGGACCCCAAAGCCGAGGACCTGCTCCCCCTGCACCTCGCACAGAGAGAAAATCTCTCTCATTGTGTGGTGACTACTTAGCTGCCCGAAATGTCTTGCAGAAAAAAGATGAACATCCTTTGCATTTCTTTGACAGGATTTTCAAGGCGTATGCAGGCGACATAATGGAACCGGGACTTGAAGAGCAGACGCTTTTCAAATCTGTTTTCAGAAATAATCTAATCTCTGAAATTAGATTCAAGTTGCCATTGTACACCTGGTGTCAATTAGAAGTAACATCTTTGGATGAAATCAAACAGGGTGCTGTTACGGTTTTTGAGGCTCACATGCAAAGCAAAACACCCTCTGAGGTGTGCCCAGGTCAAAAGGTCGTATCCCAGTCGCTAAAAATAGAAGAGGTTCTCTCTCCTATAGAAAGCGAGAATAAACGCTGTCGTATCAAAGGCCCTCTGACCTCAGAGGAGATGGAGAACATACGTCGGTTGTTAGAAAGGTTGGATAATGCAAGCAAGAATAAACAAGATTTTAAAACTGACAAACAACGAAAGGTTGGTGCCAGCTGGAACAGTGACTCACAATGGTTTAAAGGGAGCCCCGCTCCTAAAGCACCTCAGATTGAAGAATCTGAGACAAGCAACGAACCACAAAAGGTAGGTGTTCACTCTTTAAGAGACCCAAAATGGTTCCGAACGAACCAGGTGGGTGAAAACCAAGGTCTACCGGTGGGTGAACTTCAAAAGAAATTGAAGTATGAGGACCTAAACTCATGTAACAATGCGTGGTCCCAACAGAAACCCCCGAGCCTCGGAACTGCACCTCCCGCGCCTCGAACGGAACAGTTCGAGACATGCAAAGTGTCACGAATGTCCCAGAAAAATGGCCAAACACCTCTATGCTCGGAAGAGACAGAGGAAGTAAGTAGTTTGTTAGTAGATTTGAATGTTACAGTGCTTGACCAACCTGATACAATGAGTGACGTTATCATTGATAATGACACTATCAACATTGACCTACCTGGAGCGATGTGCAGCACTATCTTTCACAAAAACTCGGAGCACACAGTTAACAACAATAACATCGACACAGATGCCACAGATGTTGACAATAAATATGTTGACAGCAAACAATATGCTAACAGTCAACAAGATCCTGAAGATCATGACACGGTCTGTCTAACAGATGGTACCGCAGAAGGCACGGATGACTCCCCAACCGAGAGCACAAGCCCGGTAAGTGAACCTTCAAATACAGTTGAGGCAGAAGAGACACAACAGTTGGACCCAACCGGGGCCCAACATGAGAACCTCCTCTGTGAGCTAAAACAATCAGCACTCACTGAACACTACCTACCACAGGTAGAAGAAGGTGTGGAGATCCACGGATCCCACACCGAAGACGTTGTACTGTCCTCTGGGACAGATAAATCGGCAATCAGCCAAGCTTTCGATGAAACCTTGGTTCAAGAGCATTTGAGTCTAGATCTAATCAGAAATGACATAGTTTCTACAGACTCAAAGAGCCCTTCTTCAGTCAAGAGGTGGGAAAACACACACAACGACAGTGACCTGTTGCAGTCTGAACAAACAGACACACCTGCGACTGTGCCGACAGTTGTGACACACCTGAATTACACAGAAAGAGGTAAACGTAAGAAGAAACGTTGGCCGAAACCTATAAGGTTCCTGTGTACGGTTCCCGATAAGCTGCGCAAACAGCTTGGACTAAACAAAGGCATCCTAACTTGTGCCCATGGACGGACGTCCTCACCTGTGTGCGTGGTCCCCCATGACCACAGGGGGGTGATGTTAGGTCATGCCCAAGACAAAGACAATGATTTCAATAACCCCACAAACGACAAAGATCTCGCAAACTCACAGACTTCATGGGAAAATAAGGTCGTCCAAGCACAAGATAGTAAATAAACTAAACAGTTTAAACTATATTAGTTGCTAAAAGAAACCGCTCCAACTAGAACTTAGAAACGCTAAGTCTAAAAACCCACAACAAAAAAACTAACCTTAACAACCGTTTAAATCTGCAGGATTTAATTGACATCGGTTATAAAGCTAAGACCTGTTTTTATTGTGTGATACACGTTGGAATCTGACGACAGGAGTGAGTTGAAGCGGTGAAACGTTGTTTTCTAGTTGCTTAATTGCTACTTTTGTTGTTGTTGAAGCTTGGTATTGTTTTTGAACACTCCCAGCCAAAAGAGGTTTTTATTAATGATAAGTTAAAGACTTAAATGGATTTAACTATGCCAACATGCAGTTTCATTTTGTTAAACCTCAGTCAATGAAGGGTCAATGTAGTTTAAAGCTACTTTAGGTACCATAAACTACACTGGTCTCACAATTTCTATATTGAACCGATTCGATCGATTCTATTCTAGATCATTATTCATTTTGATGAGTCTCGCCATAGACTTCAAAATTTATAGGGAATATCAAATCCTACGTCGTCGTCTTAAAGGACAACAGACATTTAGACCAAACTATATTTTCTTTTCTATTTTAGTTTAACTTTAAGCTAAGTTATGAATGGAGGAATAGTTTGGAAGAAGAGGCCTTCGTTACAGAAGCCCTCCTGAACCTTTTATAGACGTAGATCCCTATATTTAACTTTTGATGAATGATCCACCCCTTAATTGGTAGTTATAGCTGATCTAAACCATGATAGCTTACATACCAGGTGCATATAGGTGAGGCTAATGTAAAATCCCAATCATAGGCCCACCTAAAACCACATAATTGCATGACACATAGAACCAGAGTGGCACGGACTGGAAACCAACCAGCCTTCAACCTTCGATGTGGGGACCTGATACTTCAACGTTGGTCTTCAACCTTCATCCAAGGGTCGCCTCCTCTGCGTCAATCGAGGGATCCCCTCTACATGCTGATTATAAAAACAATTGTTGCTGATGAAATCACCAACTCTAATCGATATGGAATTACTGCTGTGGAATTATCGTTGTGGATTATAAGACTTTGTTTTCCAAAGGATCACAGACTTTGTTTTCCAAGAGTTAACAGACTCAGTTTTCCGAGGGATTAAAAGCTTACCGCAATGGGATTACCTACGAACAGTATGGAATTTCCAAAAACTTTATGGGATTATAATTTTTGATTTTTTTTTTCCACTTGCTGGATTACTTCAAGATCAGAGACAGTTCAAGGTTTCCTTTCGTGTTGGACCCCATCCCCAAGGACTGGCGATGACTTCCAAAAGGGGGGAGATGTAGTGGGCATGACCATGCCCGTTCTGATACTTGAACTGTCCCAGTGACACCTTTTCACTGATACTCTCAGAAAAAGGACATTAACACTATTTTATTACATTATTTTGAATCAAAACACAATAAGTCATAAGAGACTCTCTTATTCCTCTTTTTGTGTTAATGAATAACCTTGTGTTACTTGTATAAGCATTATTGAATTCAATGTTTGTTAAGTCAAAGACTGTTTAATTCAAACTGTTTAATTCAAGTTGGAAATCCAATGTTATTTCAAAATAATGATCACTTCTTCATATGATGAATCAAACGGTGAAAGTGAATTAATATGTCAGACTGAACTCGATCAGTTTTGTTAGAAGTTAGAATGCAGTTTCAATCAGTTGTTTTATGAAGCTGGCTCCAGTCAATCTGTTTCTCTCTCTTCATTCTAAACAACTTCTTCTCTGTTCTAAAAACTGATATCCGAGTGACCTTCATCCCACTGGTTCGTTTGGACCAATGGGGAAACAACAAGTCACTGATCTGAGATCCTTCCTTAAAGTTCTAAGCTGTTGCTGGAACTGACGGAGTTTGCTGAGGACCTCAATGCCATGAGGTTCCCCAAAGAATTGATGATCGTCTGGTCAACACGCTAATGACCACGTCATTCAGTTAAAGGCTTATAACATGCCTGTTAAGTCATCTTCAACAGCTGAAAAAGCTCTCTTTTATTGACATTCCTTTAAGGAACGTCTTATCTTGAAAACAACACCAGGAGCTGCCGTTACTTTCGGTTCGAGTCAAGGCGCACGTCTGGAGACGCTGAGAATGGTAAACGAACTGACCAAACTGGACCGAGGGAGACTGACCATCTTCACGAGGTAAAAGTCGTCAAATGCTTTGCCAAGGGTACCAACGTGTAGCCGAGTTCAGCCGGAGAGCTGCCATGCTTCTGGTTAAACACATCAAGATAACTCCCTGACTCTTAACTTCTTTTCCTCCATTTACTTCCTCCTAAACCTTTATCTTCCTAAGCCAGAAACTAAGTTAATGTACCTGCAGAAATGAGTAAAATATCATACTTTTGCTGTTCTGTTGTTCCTATGTTTCATCTATGCTGAAGTTAATTATAGGAAAAATAATCAACCAATCATGTACATAATGTGTGATGTAATTTATTGATTATGTTAAATAAATGGACCAGTCCTGCTGTTCCAACATAAGTTTAACGTTTCCTGTGAATTACATCTGGTCAAAGTATAGAATTATTGGTATTAAGCTGAAAAAGAGAGAACTCGTTTAATTAATGATGTATTTTTGTGTCAGTCTAAACCCTGCCAATTTATACATCTAAAATATAGGTAAGTCATTAAACTGACCCCGTCCTATATTACTACATGATGGATGTCTTTGTGCTTAGACTTGATGGTGACCGACCTCTGAGAGAAGCTCAATGCTTCTCTCTCCAAGAAGAGGAAGGTGACCGACCTCAGAGAGAAGCTCAATGCTTCTCTCTCCAAGAAGAGGTAAAGTAGTAGCTGCAGTCGGCTCCAGGGGGCGCACTGTGACTGTATCAAACATAGTTGGGAATAATAATAATAATAATAAACTTTATTTGTATAGGTGAAGTTGGAAACTACTGCTGACCTTGTTTCATTTGTGTTGCTAGTGTAAACGCATACATTAATCGGGTACTTTTACCCTAGAGTATTTGCTGAACAATGTGATGTTTACCCTGATGCATGCTCAGTAATCCCAGTAGAAAAATCTAAAAAAGCTAAGTGGTCCTCTGTGTGATGTTTAGGTACAACAAAGTAGATGTTTTGACGGCAACGGTTTGTTTTTTAGGTTTGTTTACAACGAGATGGAATGGGAACGTCGCAAAAGCCAGTATGTATTTTCTGTAAAAAGTCACATGGCTGAGAATCAAGAATCAACTCCAGGTAGGAAGCTAGTGTCAAAAAACAACATTAATTTGACTTTTTCATAAACTGCTTTATAATTTGACCTTTCCCTATCCTGTATATCCTGCACAACCATGAACCTCCTCTGTGGTCTTCCTCTTCTCCTCTTTCTTGCCACCTCCATTTATAATTTAATCCAATATCAATTTATGCCATCTCATATGTCTTTGTCATTTATGGGTATCGGTGTCAATATTTATTTAGGAATTAAAATAATTTTAAAAAATCATAATAAAAACATATCTTTTTCAAGGCTACATGATGGAACTACAGGACCTGATGGAAAATATGGCTGTTCAGACGGGGTCAAATGTATCGGGGTGGCAGCATCCCTCCGATCTCACGTGCAGGTGTGTCTGTTTTAACTCAATGTTTTAATGTTTGAAATTTACTCTAGACCCCTGAATTTGTGGAGATTTATGTTCTTGGAGCACCTGTGAGTTGTGGAAAAACTGCAAATTTTGGATGTGGTCCTAAAATTAAATAAAAAACTGAATCGTTCTTGCCAAGTACATTTGCACATAGAAGTAGTTTAGGGTCCTGGTGCTGCACAATTTAAATCACTAATTTAAAAATATACACGTTCGCTCCACACACAGGATCTGGTCAGAGAGTCTGAGTTGTGCTTGTGTTTATGGTGAATGATTACAGGTGGCAACAATGGTATATCCGTACACCAGCCATCATTGATGTAATAACAGATTCCTCCACCTTTTGCTTTCCATGACATGGTCTGCTCTGAGGAGCTTGAAGCTGCAGCACAGTCTGGTGCTGGCTCACACAGCCCCTCTGTGAAGCACATGAAAAGTCGCTGTTTTTCCCCAACGAACGGCTTAAGCTCGTCCTTTTTGTTTGTCAGCATTTGCATGTTGGAAAGAAATATCCCAAGTAGCGGTGGGCGCATGGTGCACCGGTGATGATGAATTAGCAGTGCAGTATGACAAAGGTCTTTAATTAAGTTGATGACTGCACAGGAAAGCAAAGCTCCTTGTGTAAAAACAGATATATTTCCACACAAAAAATTGTAGAGGATATTGACGGTTTCCAGGAACCGTTATTAGTTTGGTTCCAAGGATAAATCTGTGAATAACCGAGTCTGTAAACTAAACTGCATTGAATAGCAAAAGTTTTAAGACAAATGTGTCCATGCGGTATTAAATACACTTTTTAGAATCTGTATTGTTTTTCCAGGAACTACCAGTGGTGGAGTGGCAACAGGACGCCTTCGATGTCCCTCAGCGAGTGGCGGGCCAAGAATTTGAAAAAAAAAAAGGTTTTGTTTTTTGAATGTCCGGAGGACCAGACTTAGCTTCTTCTTCTTTCTTTTTTTTTTTTTTTCTACCTGGATTATTGAGCATGCATCAGGGTACTGTTATCGATACAATCTTTTTTTTTGTTTTACAGCTGTGCTGAGTTAAATAAAGTTTAAATTAATTTTTTTGTGAATGTGCTAATGTTTGTAATGTTAGCTAAACTGTTAGCGCTGTGGAGCTATCTCATGCACTTCATTTTATGTTATATTGATGTAAACCTAAATAAATAATGTATGTATACTCGCATTCAATTTTTATTTTTTGCAATAATATAAATATAAATGCTTTTTGTGTTTTTGTTTCAAATTCTTAAAACTTTTATCTAATTCACTAGAAAACAATGTGTAATTGTGTTTAATAATAATAATGTATTTTCCTGTCATCTGCGTATGTTTCCCATACACAGACGAAATTCGTCTCTGCATTTAACCCAACCACCTACCAGGTGGTGCAGTGAGCAGCCATAGAAAGCACCCGGGGAGCTGGAGAATTAGATGTGCACTCATAGACACCCCAAGGTGTGTAGTGGCCGGGACGCGAACCCGCGTCCTTCGGGTTCCAAGTCAAAAGCCCTGCCACTACACCGTCTTGGCTCCGGTAATTTCAAGATGTGTGTGTGACTCTTGACCGAATCTAATACATCTCTAATTTTATTATTTTTCTAGCTACTGTACTGTATTTCACAACCAAATAATCTCCTCTTAGCACACAAACTTGTTTCAATTTAAATCCAGTTAAAAAAAACTAGTAACATTTAAATGTAAATACAGTTTCATGTTTACTTTTGAGACTGAGCTTCCTCCCCAGAGTTTTATTCAAAAATGATTTTTGGAGCTGCAGAAAACATGATACCTGTATTAGTTTGACATTGGATCAACTTTAGCTTTTTTAATGCTTTGTTTTTGGTTTCCAGATATTTGACTGCATTAACTTGAGAGAAAGAGATGAACATAGCTCACACAGTTAAAAGTACCGGTAAGTAAAAAAAAAAGATCTTGTTTTGTTGGCTTTAATTATTATTACATGTCCTTTTTTTAAGAACCAATATTAACACTCCTGTAAAATGCTTTATGCCTAAGCACATAATTACCAAAAACTTAACCTCTTTACTAAATAAAAAAATAAATAGCTTGCTATAAAAGTATTGACTAGTAAATCAGTTGTGGTTAGTTTAAGTTCAGTTAAATCAGTACTTAATCTGTGCACATGCTTTTTCTTTCAAAAATATTGTCCCAATCAAGGTCACTGAATTGAATCACAATATGTAAGTCTTAAATTTATTATTTATTAAATTCTGCATTATGACTGACATGCTACAGTTTCGTAAGAGCATTTGTGACTTCTGTTCTTTTAAATAAATGTAAAAAAAATAATAAAAAAAAGCATTTTCTATCAATGTTGAGGGCACATAGACATCCAAACATATAGAAGAATCCTTGAATTTATAATTTATCTGATGGATAATAGATGGATGGAAGATGCAGGCTACTTTCTGCTTCTACCTGTAGTTGTAAAAATTTCTCAACATCATCAAAAATGTTTTAAAAGTTCACTAAATTACCGTTTTTCAGGAAAATTTATATAGTAAGAGAGAATGATAAAAATAATCACTGTAAAACCACTTGATGTTATTTGCTGTTGACTATCCATGCTGCTGATCTCATGCTGCTGATTTATTTCATGCTGCTGTACAGTATTCATTTGCCCTCAATACAATACTCATCTGCTCACACGGACACATGCTTGTGCTCTGTTGTTTGGCGTATTATTCTTTTTGCACTATTACCGGTAAGTGTTTAACGTGTTCTTCTTAGTTCAGCGTATTTCTTAGTTCATATCTTAGATCTTATTACATGTACCACATGCGATGCGAATGACAATACAGAACCTTGACCTTGATAGCATTTTACATTTTAGGGAAGTGGTGGTGCAGAGGTTAGAGACTGTGGGCCTGTGATGGGAAGATTGCCGGTTCAAGCCACGGTGAAACACCCACACCTGCCTCCACCCTCATTCACCCCACTCTGGGCCCCTGAGTAAGGCCCTTAACCCCCACCATCTGCTCCCTAAACAGGTCTCTCTTGAAAATGAGTTCTCATGGCTCAATGAGACTACCGGTACCTGTATAAATAAAGGGTAAATGGAAAAAAAAAATTGTATCCTCTGCCTATGCTGGTGGTTTTTGTATTGAGCGCTTTTTCTGATATCCTCTGCCTACATGACTGTTCAGTCAACTGCTCAGATAGGATCGTGTGACTGGTTTATTTAAAAGATTTGTTTTAGTTGGAAAATGATGTTGCTCATCTTCTCCTGTTCTGCAGTTGGAAAGAATAGTTTCTGTGTGTGTGTTCTTGTCTGAGTTACTAATAAAGCCTTGAAGCTAGCCTGGTTAAAACCAGACCCTTGTCCTTCACTTCGTACTAGGGTCTGGGTCTTCTCCCATAGAGAAGGATTTCTCCGGTAGATTTTTTACCGGACCAATCAGAGAACAGAAGGGGCAGAGTAAAGTGAAGGACAAGGGTCTGGTTTTAACTGCTCTGGTGAACTTGACATCTGCTCCGCCTCCTGCTGCATTTTCTGTGTTTATATGTTCTAAAAAGATAAAATAAAACCATGTAGCGCTGGTCCAGCACACCAGAAGACCAGAAAATCTGCAGGGACTCGGGCAGCAACGTAAAACCCTAGTTTAATTCTCTCGTGACAACCTGAGGCGTTTCCTCATCAGCGGAGGGAGAGGAGGAGGAGGAGGGAGCGATCACTTGACTTTTGGCAAAAAAAAACAAAAGAAAACTCCAGATAAGGGATTAAGAAGGGGAAATTAATACATTTGTGTCACATATAAAACAGTCCTGCATCGCTTTGAATGAGAACATGCGGCTGCTCGCTGGCTGCGCGCTGGGACAGGTGGGTGGGGCCAAAAACTCCGCCCCTTCTGTTCTCTGATTGGTCCGGTCAAAAATCTACCGGAGAAATCCTTGTCTATGGGAGAAGTCCCAGACCCTAGTACGAAGCGAAGTGAAGGACAAGGGTCTGGTTTTAACCAGGCTACCTTGAAGCAGGTACAAGAAATAGTGAGAAAGGCAGTCCTGTTGCTCCATCTTTCAGCATAGCTCTAACGCAAAGCTTAGTTTTTTGTATTCAAAGTTTTATTATTAATATACATGTCTTTCAGAATCAGTCAACCTTCTGTATGCTACTATGAGTATTAGAAATTGTGAACACTTAATTTTTTATAGTATTTTAACTGATTTACAAAGCTCCACGTAGAAAATACCTTATTTTTAATGACTTGAGCTTGTCATGTAGACTTCAAATCTTGTTTAGATTACTTTATATATATGTATTAAGATGCATATAATAATAATAATAATAATGAATTCAATTTATAACGCGCTTTTCATTAGTGAAAGTCTCAAAGCGCTACACACATTGAATGCTACACACATTCATACACCGGTAGCGGCAGACTACCATGCAAGGTGCTTTCCAGTCCTACCGGGAGCAACTCGGGGTTAAGTGTCTTGCCCAAGGACACAACGACACATGGTGTGGGGAACCGGGATTCGAACCGCCAACCTTCCGATCGGGGGACGACTGCCATTACCACTACGCCACGGCCGCCCTATATATATTATAGACAAATGTTTCTGTCTTTTGTTGGCTTTGATTCTTATTCGCCCCGAATTCGTTATTTTGGTTTCACTTTGGATCAAAAAGGAGAGATACACTTAAACACGACAGACGCTCACTTAAAGTTCCAAACCAGTTTAATTAATCATAAGTTAAAAAGTCACAGAATACATTTGTTCTATTTCTAAAATCCATTACATTTGTTTAAAAACGTGGACAGTGAGAGTAGTAGTATTTACAATTAGTGGCTCTGAACTGAAGTACAAGAGGTTGCCGCTACGGTTGCAGCTCAGATCGAGAGGCAAACTCACATGACCCCTTTAACAACTCCACAAGGGTGAAGATCTGGTCCAGGACCAAAGTCACACTGCTCTCCTGAATCTAAGGTCCAACAATCGGTCAGAGTCTCCCTTCTAATGCCCTGGAGTAAACTTTCCCCAGGAGGGCGAGAAGTGTGATTCCACAATGCACTCTCTGGTCCCCTTTTTTTTAAATGGGAATTACCACCCCAGTCTGCCACTCCACTGGCATTGTCCCAGTCCTCCATAAGACGCTTAGGAGACATGTCAACCATGATAGCCCCTTCAGCATCTCAGGGCAGATCTCGCCCACCCCGGCGCCTTGACACCAAGGAGCTGTTTGTCTACCTCTGTGACCTCTGCCATGGTAGTGGACTCGTCTTCCCCCCAAGTTCTCATATTCTGCTTCCTGAAGGGTGGACATGGTGGGTGGATGAAGGAGATCCTTGAAGTGCTCCTTCCATGACTCAGCAATATCCTCAGTCCGGGTCAGCACCTTGTGTCAGGATTTGGATTCAAATTACCAAAAGAAAGTGGACAAGTGTCCCAGATCAACTCAGGATGTGTCCTTAGTGACAGGATGAGCATCCTCAGTTCATCCTGGTGGTCTTCACACAGTTTATTAGTTCTGCCCGCTTGTGACCGATTCACCCAGAACACTTCGTAGTCTGTTTGTCAAGAATCCTGTGGAACCGTTTGGTCTAAAAGAGTTGTTTTTATTTAGTCTGAATGTTTCTGGAACATTATTTCTAACCTCAGCAAATCACGAGGGATCGCTGGATCAACAGTGGAGCTGAAGAGCAGCTGGAGCCTTACTTGGAACCAGAGCTGGACATCAGAGACCATAGCAAGAGTGGTAATGCACACACACACATGCACACACACGCGTGCGCGCAGGCGGCTTGATGTGTTTTGATGGATGTCTTTGTGCTTAGACTTGTTGGTGAAGGACCTCAGAGAGAAGCTCAATGCTTCTCTCTCCAAGAGGAAGGAAAATGACCTCAGAGAGAAGCTCAATGCTTCTCTCTCCAAGAGGAAGTACAATGACCTCAGAGAGAAGCTCAATGCTTCTCTCTCCAAGAGGAAGGAAAATGACCTCAGAGAGAAGCTCAATGCTTCTCTCTCCAAGAGGAAGTACAATGACCTCAGAGAGAAGCTCAATGCTTCTCTCTCCAAGAAGAGGAAGGTGACCGACCTCAGAGAGAAGCTCAATGCTTCTCTCTCCAAGAAGAGGAAGGTGACCGACCTCAGAGAGAAGCTCAATGCTTCTCTCTCCAAGAGGAAGGAAAATGACCTCAGAGAGAAGCTCAATGCTTCTCTCTCCAAGAGGAAGTACAATGACCTCAGAGAGAAGCTCAATGCTTCTCTCTCCAAGAGGAAGGAAAATGACCTCAGAGAGAAGCTCAATGCTTCTCTCTCCAAGAGGAAGTACAATGACCTCAGAGAGAAGCTCAATGCTTCTCTCTCCAAGAAGAGGAAGGTGACCGACCTCAGAGAGAAGCTCAATGCTTCTCTCTCCAAGAAGAGGAAGGTGACCGACCTCAGAGAGAAGCTCAATGCTTCTCTCTCCAAGAAGAGGTAAAGTAGTAGCTGCAGTCGGCTCCAGGGGACGCACTGTGACTGTATCAAACATAGTTGGGAATAATAATAATAATAATAAACTTTATTTGTATAGGTGAAGTTGGAAACTACTGCTGACCTTGTTTCATTTGTGTTGCTAGTGTAAACGCATACATTAATCGGGTACTTTTACCCTAGAGTATTTGCTGAACAATGTGATGTTTACCCTGATGCATGCTCAGTAATCCCAGTAGAAAAATCTAAAAAAGCTAAGTGGTCCTCTGTGTGATGTTTAGGTACAACAAAGTAGATGTTTTGACGGCAACGGTTTGTTTTTTAGGTTTGTTTACAACGAGATGGAATGGGAACGTCGCAAAAGCCAGTATGTATTTTCTGTAAAAAGTCACATGGCTGAGAATCAAGAATCAACTCCAGGTAGGAAGCTAGTGTCAAAAAACAACATTAATTTGACTTTTTCATAAACTGCTTTATAATTTGACCTTTCCCTATCCTGTATATCCTGCACAACCATGAACCTCCTCTGTGGTCTTCCTCTTCTCCTCTTTCTTGCCACCTCCATTTATAATTTAATCCAATATCAATTTATGCCATCTCATATGTCTTTGTCATTTATGGGTATCGGTGTCAATATTTATTTAGGAATTAAAATAATTTTAAAAAATCATAATAAAAACATATCTTTTTCAAGGCTACATGATGGAACTACAGGACCTGATGGAAAATATGGCTGTTCAGACGGGGTCAAATGTATCGGGGTGGCAGCATCCCTCCGATCTCACGTGCAGGTGTGTCTGTTTTAACTCAATGTTTTAATGTTTGAAATTTACTCTAGACCCCTGAATTTGTGGAGATTTATGTTCTTGGAGCACCTGTGAGTTGTGGAAAAACTGCAAATTTTGGATGTGGTCCTAAAATTAAATAAAAAACTGAATCGTTCTTGCCAAGTACATTTGCACATAGAAGTAGTTTAGGGTCCTGGTGCTGCACAATTTAAATCACTAATTTAAAAATATACACGTTCGCTCCACACACAGGATCTGGTCAGAGAGTCTGAGTTGTGCTTGTGTTTATGGTGAATGATTACAGGTGGCAACAATGGTATATCCGTACACCAGCCATCATTGATGTAATAACAGATTCCTCCACCTTTTGCTTTCCATGACATGGTCTGCTCTGAGGAGCTTGAAGCTGCAGCACAGTCTGGTGCTGGCTCACACAGCCCCTCTGTGAAGCACATGAAAAGTCGCTGTTTTTCCCCAACGAACGGCTTAAGCTCGTCCTTTTTGTTTGTCAGCATTTGCATGTTGGAAAGAAATATCCCAAGTAGCGGTGGGCGCATGGTGCACCGGTGATGATGAATTAGCAGTGCAGTATGACAAAGGTCTTTAATTAAGTTGATGACTGCACAGGAAAGCAAAGCTCCTTGTGTAAAAACAGATATATTTCCACACAAAAAATTGTAGAGGATATTGACGGTTTCCAGGAACCGTTATTAGTTTGGTTCCAAGGATAAATCTGTGAATAACCGAGTCTGTAAACTAAACTGCATTGAATAGCAAAAGTTTTAAGACAAATGTGTCCATGCGGTATTAAATACACTTTTTAGAATCTGTATTGTTTTTCCAGGAACTACCAGTGGTGGAGTGGCAACAGGACGCCTTCGATGTCCCTCAGCGAGTGGCGGGCCAAGAATTTGAAAAAAAAAAAGGTTTTGTTTTTTGAATGTCCGGAGGACCAGACTTAGCTTCTTCTTCTTTCTTTTTTTTTTTTTTCTACCTGGATTATTGAGCATGCATCAGGGTACTGTTATCGATACAATCTTTTTTTTTGTTTTACAGCTGTGCTGAGTTAAATAAAGTTTAAATTAATTTTTTTGTGAATGTGCTAATGTTTGTAATGTTAGCTAAACTGTTAGCGCTGTGGAGCTATCTCATGCACTTCATTTTATGTTATATTGATGTAAACCTAAATAAATAATGTATGTATACTCGCATTCAATTTTTATTTTTTGCAATAATATAAATATAAATGCTTTTTGTGTTTTTGTTTCAAATTCTTAAAACTTTTATCTAATTCACTAGAAAACAATGTGTAATTGTGTTTAATAATAATAATGTATTTTCCTGTCATCTGCGTATGTTTCCCATACACAGACGAAATTCGTCTCTGCATTTAACCCAACCACCTACCAGGTGGTGCAGTGAGCAGCCATAGAAAGCACCCGGGGAGCTGGAGAATTAGATGTGCACTCATAGACACCCCAAGGTGTGTAGTGGCCGGGACGCGAACCCGCGTCCTTCGGGTTCCAAGTCAAAAGCCCTGCCACTACACCGTCTTGGCTCCGGTAATTTCAAGATGTGTGTGTGACTCTTGACCGAATCTAATACATCTCTAATTTTATTATTTTTCTAGCTACTGTACTGTATTTCACAACCAAATAATCTCCTCTTAGCACACAAACTTGTTTCAATTTAAATCCAGTTAAAAAAAACTAGTAACATTTAAATGTAAATACAGTTTCATGTTTACTTTTGAGACTGAGCTTCCTCCCCAGAGTTTTATTCAAAAATGATTTTTGGAGCTGCAGAAAACATGATACCTGTATTAGTTTGACATTGGATCAACTTTAGCTTTTTTAATGCTTTGTTTTTGGTTTCCAGATATTTGACTGCATTAACTTGAGAGAAAGAGATGAACATAGCTCACACAGTTAAAAGTACCGGTAAGTAAAAAAAAAGATCTTGTTTTGTTGGCTTTAATTATTATTACATGTCCTTTTTTTAAGAACCAATATTAACACTCCTGTAAAATGCTTTATGCCTAAGCACATAATTACCAAAAACTTAACCTCTTTACTAAATAAAAAAATAAATAGCTTGCTATAAAAGTATTGACTAGTAAATCAGT
>JBBPBX010056734.1:8054-22667 GCA_038048925.1 Garcialebias charrua | reverse complement strand
TGTGTGTGTGTGTGTGTGTGTGTGTGTGTGTGTGTGTGTGTGTGTACACACACTTATCCTGATGCATGCTCAATAATCCAGGTAGAAAAATCTAAAAAGACTTCCGGTTTAGCGAATGACAGGTTAGGACGCGTTTTAGCTGAGCTCCCGTAGCAATTAACAATTGCTATTTTTTGGCGCATTTTTGATGGTTTAATACTCCTTAGTATTTAGTCTTTTTTGCCCACTATTATAACCTATCTCAAGTCTCAAGTGTCGGCTTTTTCTCTACCAAGATGCCTCCAAAACTTAAATCGTCTGCACAGCAACAGAAGCCGGCTTCTCCGCCACACGCTGACACGCCTTCCTGCATGGAGGAGCACTCTGAAAGCTCTCTCTCCTCTGCTTTCAAATCCGAGCTGCTGTCGGCTCTCCGGGTTGAAATGGCAGCTATTTTCAAGGCCAAACTCCAAGCAGCTTTTACTGAAAACTTATCAAATATAAAAGCTGAGCTCCTTGCAGTGAAGTCGGAATTAACCAGCAGTGTTACACTTTTAATATTTTATGCTTATGTTTATTAAATGTTTTAGTGTTTAGTGTTTGGTTACTGTTGCACCGAGGGACTGAGAGAAACGTAATGTCAATCCTGTGTATGTCCTGTACATATTGCAGTTTTGACAATAAAGTTGACTTTGACTTTTGACTTTGACTTTGAGTATTACAACCGTTCAGCTGGATGTGCGTGCTTTGAAGGACACCGTGGGAGAGTTGGAGACGTCATGTTCCACATGCATTGATGACATCACCACCCTGCAGGCTAAAGTGGAGCAGCTGTCTGCTGACTATAAAAGATTAGACAATAAATGTGATGACCTGGAGGCCAGATCTCGTTGCAATAATTTGTGGCTGATAGGTATTTCAGAGAATTTCTCCATTTCATCTACAGCTGTTTCCACGTTGCTTAAAGAAGCATTTCAGCTGGAGAAGGAGCCGCTCGTGGACCACGTCCATCATACTTCCCAACCAAAACCTAAATCTGGTGAGCGACCTTGTCCTATAATTGTTCGCTTGCATTATCATTCTGACTCTGTGGACATATTGCGACGAGCTAGGAGCAAGCAGCGGATCATGATGGGTGACACACGTTTGTTTGTTTTCCCTGACCACACACCGAGGACGGCCCGTGCTCGCGCCACCTTTAATGATGTTTGCCGTCAGCTGCGTGAGATCCCTGGAATCCGTTTTGGACTGCTCTATCCAGCGCGACTTCGAGTCACGCATAATGGCACGGAGAGGGAGTTTAATTCACCAGAAGAGGCCAGTGTCTTCATCAAGTCACTCAAGACTTAAAACTTTCCAAAGATGTGCCACATTGATGAATCCCGATGAGCTTGTGGGAGCTCAAACTGCAGCTTTTCTGCTAAAACCATAAGCATAAACCTTAGAGATTTGACTCCGTTTGGAGTCTGCACTGGATTCTCCATCGTTTGGGGATGGGATCGTTGTAAGTGCTGTGTGAGGGGGGTGGTGGGGNNNNTTGTTTTATTTTATTCTTATTACTATTTTTGTGTGTGTTTTGTTTTGTGTGGGGGCATTGCATTATACTCAGATTGTTTTTTTGTCCCTTCTTTTCCAATTCACTTGAAATATGTCTACTAGTGATAATAATGTGAATATTCCACAAATGGACTCTTCTGTGAGATTTTTGAGCTGGAACATTAAAGGTATAGGCAGCCCACTTAAGAGGTAAAAAAAATTGCCCATTTGAAACGTCTTAAAGCTGATCTAGTGTTTTTACAGGAAACCCATATGCGTATCAAAGATCAGGTCAGGCTAAAATTTTCTTGGGTTTCTCAGGGATTTTATTCAAATTTCAATTCTAAAGCCAGGGGGTTGCTATTTTAGTTGGTAAATATATTCATTTTTTTCAGCTTCTAAAGTTTTATCAGATAAAAACGGCAGATATTTAATAGTTTCTGGTACTTTATTTCATGTCCCAGTTCTGCTAGTTAATATATATGCTCCTAACTTTGATGATCCAATATTTATGAATAAACTATTTGAATCTCTTCCTTCTTTAGATAATAATATCCTTATAGTAGGCAGGGATATGAACTGTGTCATCAATCCCAATTTAGATCGGTCTCACCCACGCAGATTGGTTCCTTCATTAATGGCTAGATCACTTTCAGATTTTATGTCAAAAAATGGATGTTGATCCTTGGAGATTTTATAATCCCCAAATCAAGAAATTTTCTCTTTTTTTCCAACTTACATCAGTCTTTCTCTCGTATTGATTATTTTTTTGTTGACACTAAGCTGTTACCAAATGTTTTATCTGTTATTTATCATCCTATTGTCATTTCTGATCATGCTCCTCTTTCATTAGATATTAAGTTTGCTTTTCAACATCGGTATGTCACACCTTGGAGATTCAACCCCTACTTCTTTCAGATGAAAGTTTTAATACATTTATTTCAGCTCAAATTGGTGATTTCATTACAATAAACCAAAATGAGAATAATCCAATCTCATATTCTTTACTATGGGAATCACTAAAAGCGTTTTTACGAGGGCAAATAATTTCATATTCCGCCCATTTGATTAAGATGCGTAAGGCGAAATTGCTAGAACTGAGTGCTAATATTACTAATCTTGATCAACAAATTGCTGACTCTCCCTCACCTAGTTTATTTAAACAGCGGGTTGACTTACAAACTAAATTTGATCTTATCACCACCAATGAGGCAGAGCGTCTTCTTTTACGATCACGTTCTACTTATTATGAACATGGTGATAAGGCTAACCGATTACTCGCTCATCAGCTGCGTCGTCGGGCAGCTTCGCAGATGATCCCACAGATAATGGACTCATCAGGCACTTTGCATCACGATCCCACTACTATTAATTCAGTTTTTCAGTCATTTTATTCTTCGTTATTTAAATCTCAATTTCCATCTAATCCTAATGAAATGAATCAGTTTCTTGATAGTCTCAAGTTTCCTGTGATAAATTCAAATGTTGCTAGGGAACTTGATTTGCCTTTATCCATTGAGGAGATTGTCACTGCCCTGAAAAACATGCAAAGCAACAAAGCTCCTGGTCCAGATGGATTTCCTGTTGAATTTTTAAAAAAATTCCAGGACAGGCTTTTTCCGATACTTCATGCTGTATACATCGAATCATTACAAAAGGGTAATCTCCCCCATACTTTAACACAAGCCTCTATTAGTCTCCTCTTAAAAAAAGATAAAGATCCTAATCTTTGTAGTTCATATAGACCTTTATCTTTAATAAATGTAGATGCTAAGATTCTTGCTAAGGCTTTGGCTTGTCGTCTTGAAAATATAGTTCCAACTATTGTTTCACATGAACAAACTGGATTTGTTAAGGGGAGACAACTATTCTTTAATATCCGTACACATTTGAACATTATTTATTCCAAAACCACTACTGGAACACCTGAAGTAGTTATCTCGATTGACACTGAGAAAGCGTTCGACAGAGTTGAATGGGATTAATTATTTGCAGTTTTAAGGAAGTTCGGATTGGGTGATGCATTTATTTCTTGGATACGTCTGTTCTATATTTCTCCTCATGCTAGTGTCTCTTCTAATGGTATTCAATCTAGTTTTTTTAGACTTTTTCGTGGCACTAGACAAGGATGTCCGTTATCCCCCCTATTGTTTGCTCTGGCCATAGAGCAACTTTCAATTTTTTAAGGTCCTCTAACATTTTTACTGGAATTTCTTGATTAGGTTCTGAATTCAAACTATTTCTTTATGCTGACGATTTACTGTTATATGTTTCAAACCCTACTCTTTCTCAAAGGTGGGCACCAGACCGCTAGGGAGCGCTAATGCGCTAATCCGCTTATAGCGTACCTAAACAATTTATCAGCGTTACAGCGGATTAACTAACTTTTATAATTCATACGCAGATTTGCGCTATTTTTATTTAAAATGCAGTACCGCTAATAACTAATTATCTATCAGTAAAAACAAAAAAACTTATTTACGGGCTCTCGCTGGCTCTCGTAGCTGCTTGTTTACCTTTTTCCCCCTTGGTGAGGGAGCAGAGAGGAGGGAGGGGGAGCAGAAGGGAGAACAGACGCGGATCTACCATGTAGGCAAATGATGCCGTTGCCTGGGGCTCCCAATCAGCAGGGGCCCCGTCACACCCCGGCCAGTCACCTACATCCCTAACATTGCTCATGCTTGTTAATGTACACTTAACATAAAAATAATTATAGTTACGATGAAAACGATCATTAAAAACGCAAAACAAAAACTGGTCGATTTCTGTATCCCCCTACTAAAAATGGACTATTCCATCTTGACATCTTCCGGGTCAAAGTGCAGCCCAAGAACCCCTTATGATGAGTACAATTAATGGATACAATGTTCCCTCGCCCGGACGCGGGTCACCGGGGCCCCACTCTGGAGCCAGGCCCGGAGGTGGGGCACGTTGGCGAGCGCCTGGTGGCCGGGCTTTTACCCATGGAGCTCGGCCGGGCACAGCCCGAAGAGGAGACGTGGGTCCCCCTTCCCATGGGCTCACCACCTGTGGGAGGGGCCAAAGGGGTCGGGTGCATTGTGGAATGGGTGGTGGCCGAGGGCGGGGACCCTGGCGGTCTGATCCTCGGCTACAGAAGCTGGCCATTGGGACATGGAATGTCACCTCTCTGGTGGGGAAGGAGCCTGAGCTAGTGTGTGAGGTTGAGAGGTTCCGGCTAGAAATAGTCGGACTCACCTCAACGCATGGCTCTGGCTCTGGAACCAGTTTCCTTGAGAGGGGTTGGACACTCTTCCACTCTGGAGTTGCCCCTGGTGAGAGGCGCCGAGCAGGAGTGGGCATACTTGTTGCCCCCCATCTTGGTGCCTGTACGTTGGGGTTCACCCCGGTGAACGAGAGGGTAGCCTCCCTTCGCCTACGTGTGGGGGGACGGGCTCTGACTGTTGTTTGTGCCTATGCGCCAAACAGCAGCACAGATTACCCACCCTTTTTGGAGTCCTTGGAGAGGGTATTGGAGAGTGCACCTCCTGTGTTTGTGCCTATGTGCCAAACAGCAGCTCAGATTACCCACCCTTTTTGGAGTCCTTGGAGGGGGTATTGGAGAGTGCACCTCCTGGGGACTCCCTTGTTCTACTGGGGGACTTCAACGCTCACGTGGGCAATGACAGTGAGACCTGGAGGGGTGTGGTTGGGAGGAACGGCCCCCCTGATCTGAACCCGAGTGGTGTTCTGTTATTGGACTTCTGTGCTCGTCATGGATTGTCCATAACGAACACCATGTTCAGGCATAAGGGTGTACATATGTGCTCTTGGCACCAGGACACCCTAGGTCGCAGTTCGATGATCGACTTTGTTGTCGTCTCATCTGATCTGCGGCCGCATGTCCTGGACACTCGGGTGAAGAGAGGGGCGGAGCTGTCCACTGACCACTACCTGGTGGTGAGTTGGCTCCGATGGTGGGGGAGGATGCCGGTCAGACCTGGCAGACCCAAACGTATTGTGAGGGTCTGCTGGGAACGTCTGGCAGAGTCTCCCGTAAGACGGAGCTTTAACTCCCACCTCCGGGAGAGCTTTGAACACGTTCCGAGGGAGGCGGGGGACATTGAGTCCGAGTGGGCCATGTTCCGCGCCTCTATTGTCGAGGCAGCTTATCAGAGTTGTGGCCGCAAGGTTGTTGGTGCCTGTCGTGGTGGCAACCCTCGAACCCGGTGGTGGACACCGGCGGTGAGGGATGCTGTCATGCTGAAGAAGGAGTCCTATTGGGCCTTTTTGGCCTGTGGGACCCCGGAAGCAGCAGATAGGTACCGACAGTCCAAGCGGCATGCGGCTCGGGTGGTTGCTGAGGCAAAAACTCGGGCGTGGGAGGAGTTCGGAGAGGCCATGGAGAATGACTTCCGTACGGCTTCGAGGCGATTCTGGTCCACCATCCGGCGTCTCAGGGGGGGAAAGCGGTACGCGACCAACACCATTTATGGTGGGGATGGCGTGCTGTTGACCTCAACTCGGGATGTTGTGAGTCGGTGGGCGGAATACTTCGAAGACCTCCTCAATCCTACTGGCACGTCTTCCACTGAGGAAGCGGAGCCTGGGGACTTTGGGTCGGGCTCTCCAATCTCTGGTGCTGAGGTCGCCGAGGTGGTTAAAAAGCTCCGCGGTGGCAGGGCTCCGGGGGTGGATGAGATTCGTCCTGAGTTCCTTAGGGCTCTGGATGTTGTGGGGTTGTGTTGGCTTACGCGACTCTGCAATATCGCGTGGACATCGGGGGCAGTTCCCTTGGATTGGCAGACTGGGGTGGTGGTTCCCCTATTCAAAAAGGGGGACCGTAGGGTGTGTTCCAACTATAGGGGGATCACACTCTTAAGCCTCCCTGGTAAGGTCTATTCAGGGGTTCTGGAGAGGAGGGTCCGTCGGATAGTCGAACCTCGGATTCAGGAGGAGCAGTGTGGTTTTCGTGCTGGTCGTGGAACACTGGACCAGCTCTACACCCTCAGCAGGGTCCTGGAGGGTGCGTGGGAGTTTGCCCAACCAGTTTACATGTGCTTTGTGGACTTGGAAAAGGCATTTGACCGCGTCCCTCGGGGGGTTCTGTGGGGGGTACTCCGGGAGTATGGGGTACCAGGCCCATTGATATGGGCTGTTAGGTCCCTGTACGACCGGTGTCAGAGCTTGGTCCGCATTGCTGGCAGTAAGTCAGGCTCGTTTCCAGTGAGAGTTGGACTCCGCCAAGGTTGCCCTTTGTCACCGATTCTGTTCATAACTTTTATGGACAGAATTTCTAGGTGCAGCCAAGGTGTTGAGAGGATCCGTTTTGGTGGCCTTAGAATTGCTTCTCTGTTTTTTGCAGATGATGTGGTCCTATTGGCTTCATCAGATCGTGATCTACAGCTTTCGCTGGAGCGGTTTGCAGCCGAGTGTGATGCGGCCGGGATGAGGATCAGTTCCTCCAAATCCGAGGCCATGGTCTTGAGCCGGAAAAGGGTAGCATGCCCTCTCCGGGTCGGGGAGGAGGTCCTGCCCCAAGTGGAGGAGTTTAAGTATCTCGGGGTCTTGTTCACGAATGAGGGAAAACTGGAGCGTGAGATCGATAGGCGGATAGGTGCAGCATCCGCAGTGAAGCGGGCGCTGTACCGGTCTGTCGTGGTGAAGAGAGAGCTGAGTCGAAAGGCAAAGCTCTCAATTTACCGATCGATCTACGTTCCCACCCTCATCTATGGTCATGAGCTTTGGGTTGTGACCGAAAGAACGAGATCTCGGATACAAGCGGCTGAAATGAGTTTTCTCCGCAGGGTGTCTGGACTCTCCCTTAGAGATAGGGTGAGAAGCTCAGTCATCCGGGAGGGACTCGGAGTAGAGCCGCTGCTTCTCCACATCGAGAGGAGCCAGTTGAGGTGGCTCGGGCATCTGGTTAGGATGCCTCCTGGACGCCTCCCTGGTGAGGTGTTCCGGGCATGTCCCACCGGGAGGAGACCCAGAGGAAGACCCAGGACACGCTGGAGGGACTATGTTTCTCGGCTGGCCTGGGAACGCCTTGGGATTCCCCCAGAGGAGCTGCTTCAAGTGGCTGGGGAGAGGGAAGTCTGGGCCTCCTTACTTAGGTTGCTTCACCCGCGACCCGACCCCGGATAAGCGGACGAAAATGGATGGATGGATGGATCTTCCGGGTAAGAGGTGAACTCGTGCTAACACTGTGGCTAGCTGGTTGCGCTCGGTGTCTTCATAAATCATGAGAGAACCCCGCTGTATCAAGCCAAATTAACGCGGCCGGAGGATTGTATTGTGTGTTTTGTGTCAACCACTCGACGGTGAGTTGTTCGTTTTATGTATTTGGGTTCCTTTTATGAAATAGAAATGCGGTGGCGACACGCCCATGTATTTGAGATTTAAAAGTGGTCTTAGTGATTAAAAGATCATTCTCTTTTTGTTAATTTCGTGGCCGAATAGAATATATATACGTAAAGTATTAAATAAATCCTTTGATTTTTGTAATTTCATCCTTTTAGGATCATTTTAGTTACTTTTCATTAAATCTGTTGACTGCCTATAGAAATTTGGAATTGGTTTAATTTATTTTGGGTTGCGCAAGAAAAAAGAAATTACTATTTGTTTTTTGAAACAATATTGAAGTAAATTAAGCTTAATTGACTCTTATATGAATTAAACTTGGATACAACTTGGAAGTGCACTTTAAAACTTGATCTTTAACTTTAATTTGATATGTACTGTTGATGTGGTCTTTGAATTGAAGTAATAATAATAATAATAATAAACTTTATTTGTATAGCACTTTCCTACAATGCCTTGCATTGACCAAGGTGCTTAACAGGATATTTGAATGATTCTTGAAAAATACCTGATGGAATTATTTTATTTGTTTTTGTGAATGTTTAACTATGTGAATGTTTAACTATTTTTGATAACAGTTTAGTCCTGTGTATATAGTAATGCTAAATCAAAAAGGCGTTCAATACAAGATCAACTGGACTTTATTTGTAACAGAAAACGTTTCGACTCCCATCCGGGAGGCTTTCTCAATTCCATGAACAACTGTGCAATGTTTGGGGCATCCTGACTGCCTGATGAACAGAGCTGTCACTCAGTCTGCTGGTTCGAGCCTGGAGACTTCTCAGTCTCCTCCCTGATGGCAACAGTCTGAAGCAGCTGTGTAGTGGGTGTGTGGGATCACCTGCCATGCAGAGGGCTTTCCGAGTGAGGCGGTTGCTGTGTAAGTCCTGCAGTGAGGGGAAGGAGGTGCCGACGATCTTCTCAGCTGCTCTCACGATGCGCTGGAGGCTCTTGCGGCATGATGCAGTACATGCACCAAACCACACCGTGATGCAGCTGGTCAGGACACTTTCTATGGCACCTCTGTAGAAGGTGCACATGATGGGGGTTGAAGCTCCAGCCCTTTTCAGCTTGCGGAGAAAGTAGAGACGCTGGTGAGCCTTCTTGGCCAGTGATGCAGTGTTCCTGCTCCAGGACAGGTCCTCTGAGACATGCACTCCCAGGAACTTGGTGCTGTCTACTCTCTCCACTGTGGTGCTGTTGATGGTCAGAGGGGCATGTTGGGCATCCCTCTTCCTGAAGTCCACAACAATCTCCTTTGTCTTCTCCACGTTGAGAGTGAGATTGTTGTGTCCGCACCACAAGGCCAGGCGGCTCACCTCGTTCCTGTAGTCCGTCTCATCGTTGTTGCTGATGAGACCCACCACTGTTGTGTCGTCCGCAAACTTGATGAAGTGGTTGGAGCTGTATGATGGTGTGCAGTCATGTGTTAGCAGGGTGAATAGAAGGGGGCTCAGCACACATCCTTGTGGGGCCCCTGTGTTCAATGTGATGGTGCTAGATGTGTTACTCCCGACCCGTACTGTCTGTGGTCTCCCGGTCAGGAAGTCTAGCAGCCAGTTACACATTGAGGTGTTCAGCCCCAGACTGTCCAGTTTATGGATGAGCTGTTGGGGGATGATGGTGTTGAATGCCGAGCTGAAGTCGATGAACAGCATTCTAACATAAGAGTCCTTCGTGTCCAGATGTGTGAGAGCTGTGTGGAGGGCAGAGGAGATGGCATCGTCGGTTGAGCGATTAGGTCGGTATGCAAATTGGAAGGGATCCAGGGAGGCAGGGAGGACAGATGTGATGCTTTTCATGACTAGCCGTTCAAAGCACTTCATCAGGATGGGGGTGAGTGCTACTGGGCGATAGTCATTGAGGCATGCGGGCGTTGCCTTCTTTGGGACAGGGATGATGGTGGTGGCTTTGAAACAGGTGGGGACGATGGCCTGGCTCAGTGAGATGTTAAAGATGTCCGTGAAGACCGCTGCGAGTTCCCTTGCACAGTCCTTCAGCACACGACCAGGTATGTTGTCAGGACCAGAGGCCTTCCGGGCGTTAATCTTGATGAATGATCGCCTTACGCTGTCTGAGGACAGCGTCAGCACCTGGCCATCAGGAGAGGGGGGGAGTTTATGTGCAGGTGTGCTGTTACTTGCCTCAAACCGAGCAAAGAACTCATTCAGTTCATTCAGCGCAGAGGCTGAGCTGTCACAGGTCTGGGGGGATGGTTTGTAGTTTGTGATGGTCTGTATTCCCTGCCACAGACTGCGTGTATCCTTGCTGTCCTTGAAACGGTGAGCTATTTTCCTGGAATACTGCTTCTTGGCCTCTGATGCCCCGATCCAGGTTCTTTCTGGCTGCCCTCAGGCCCACCTGATCTCCCGCTTTGAAGGCAGCATTCCTGGCTTTCAGGAGTCTGTAAACCTCTGCTGTCAGCCATGGCTTCTGATTAGCCCGAACAGTGATGGTTTGAGGTTGGTTACATCATCAATGCACTTGGTGATGTATGAACATACAGTGTCTGAGTACTCCTGGAGACATGTGTTGTTGTTTGTGGTAGCAGCTTCTTTGAACATACCCCAATCTGTGGTGTCAAAACAGTCCTGGAGTGCCTCTGAAGACCCCTCTGGCCACACTCGTATCTGTTGCGGACTGGTTTTGTGACTTTCACCAGCGGCCTGTATGCAGGCTTTAGCATGACACAGATATGGTCAGAAGCACCAATGTGGGGGAGGGGGAGTGCTCTGTAGGGATTTTTTATGGTGGTGTAAACTTGGTCCAGTGTGTTGTTTCCTCTTGTTGCAAAGTTTATGTTTCTGTATGTTTTTGGAAATACACTCTTTAAATCTGCTTTGTTGAAATCACCAGCCGTGATGAGAAAAGCATCAGGATGGGCTGTTTGTTGCTCATTGATGTGCAGATATAGTTCATTCAGAGCCTCACTTCTAACTTTGCTGTTGGAGCTTGGAGGGATATATACAGCAACAATCATAACAGCTGTAAATTCCCTTGGTAAATAGAATGGTCTGCATTTAATAGTCATAAACTCCACTAAAGGTGAGCAGTGTTTGTAGACCACAGCAGCATCCAGACACCATGCGTTGTTGATGTAAACACAGAGCCCCCCTCCCCATCTCTTACCTCCCTCGAGGGTTCGGTCCGCTCTGTAGCATGTTAGCTGATCCAACTGAACAGCATGGTCCGGAACGTTGTTTTTAAGCCATGTTTCCGTGAATACAAACACACAACAGTCTCTCACAGTCTTTTGTGTCGTTCGTAGCAGGCGTATATAATCCAGTTTATTGTCCAAGGAGCGCACGTTAGCCAAAACCATGGATGGAATAGCCGGCCTGTGTGGGCTAGCTGCTAGCCTAGCTCTGATACCTCCACGTTTGCCCCGCTTCTGTTTCCTGTCACGCCGCTTGTGGCGTTTCCACTGCGGGCGCGGTGAAGGGAGGCTCCGGGCTGGCTTCCGCTTTCTGTCCAATCCGCTTGTGGCGCTTCCACGGCGGGCGCGATGAAAGGAGGCTCGGGGCTGGCTTCCAGAGCAGCTCGCAGTCACAAAGCTCACGTAGCTTCTCTTCGAGCTCATGTAGCTTCTCCTGGAGTTTGCTGTTTATTCCCAAATGAGCGGTTTTTCAGACATCAAGCAGGAATTCACGGCTATACTTGCGTTCTTGAACACGTAGACAAGACGAAGACGTGCCGGCAAATTGCGGCGTACAGGACAAAACAGACAAAAGCACCGTGTTGCTGGGAGAGAGAGAAGCCGCGGCGTTTGCATGCGCCGCCATCTTGGAACTAATGTAATAGATCAAGTTATTTCAGGTTTTATATGGTGTGGAAAATCACCCAGAATCAGCAAAACCACACTGCATAGATGCAAATTCAATGGTGGATTGTCACTTCCTAATTTTCAGCTTTATTATTGGGCAGCCCATATTCATAAGATTTCATATTGGTTTGGATCTTTTGATTTCCCATGGTGCAAGTTGGAGTCATTATTCTGCTCCCAGTCCTCATTAAGTGCTCTTCTTACTTCTCCTATATCTAACTCCTCTCGTTTCACAAACAATCCAGTAGTTTGCTCTGTTTTAAAAATTTGGTGTCAGTTTAGGAGGCACTTCAAATTTAATTCAGCATCTACACTTACTCCTTTAATGAAGAATCACTTATTTCAACCAGCACTCACAGATTCAGCCTTTTTATTATGGGGTAATAAAGGGCAGATATGTTTTAATGATCTCTAAAAAAAAGGTATCCTTTCCACTTTTACGGACCTCTCAGTTGAATTTCATCTCCCTCCTTCTCATCTATTTCGCTATTTTCAAATTAGACATTGTGCTAAGACTCTGTTTTCTGATTTCCCTTCCAAGCCGCAGAACTTGCAATAGGAGATATTTCTGAGTTGGAATCCTCTTCAAAAGTCATATATCTCTAAAGTTTATAATGAAATTCTATCTCTAGATTCTTCACCCATTACCAAGATTAAGGCGGCTTGGGAGCTCGAACTGGGTCTAAATTTGGGAGAGAATTGGTGGAATAATGCTCTTAAGAAAATACATTGAAGTTCAATCTGTGCTCGACTTTCGCTTATACAGTTTAACACTAGAAGTCCCAGAGAAGGGTCATTCAACATTTCTACCTTTGGAACCCAGAGACGGGTCGAGTGACCCAAAGGATTTTAGCTAACATCCTATAATGAGCTGTTAACAGGCGCTTTTGTTTTGTAAATAAGGCCATTACTGGCGCACCACAGGAGGGGGCACACTAATTTGACTAAGGCTGCGCTTTTTTGCGCAAGTGAACTTGGCTTCTAAATCCCCCGGTCCCTTTCAGTGGGCTACATATGTTGGTCCGTCACTTGACCTCAGGTCATGTGACCTGTCTGGTCCGTCAGTTGACCTCAGGTCATGTGACCTGTGTCGGTACGTCAGTTGACCTCATGCCGTGTGACCTGTGTCGGTACGTCAGTTGACCTCATGCCGTGTGACCTGTGTCGGTCCGTCAGTTGAACTCATGTCGAGTGACCAGTGTCATTCCATCAGTTGACTTCATGTTGTGTGACCTATGTCGGTCCGTCAGTTGACCTCAGGTCAAGTGACCCGTGTTGGTCCGTCAGTTGACCTCATGTCGTGTGACCAGTGTCGGTCCGTCAGTTGACCTCATGCCGTGTGACCTATGTCTGTCCGTCACTTGACCTCAGGTCATGTGACCTGTGTCGGTCAGTCAGTTGACCTCAGGTCATGTGACCTGTGTCGGTCCGTCAGTTGACCTCAGGTCATGTGACCTGTGTCGGTACGTCAGTTGACCTCATGCCATGTGACCTGTGTCGGTCAGTCAGTTGACCTCAGGTCATGTGACCTGTGTCGGTCCATCAGTTGACCTCAGGTCATGTGACCTATGTCGGTACGTCAGTTGACCTCAGGTCATATGACCTGTGTCGGTCCCTCAGTTGACCTCATGTCATGTGACCTGTGTTGGTCCGTCAGTTGACTTCATGTTGTGTGACCTGTGCTGGTCCGTCACTTGACCTTAGGTCATGTGACCTGTGTTGGTCCGTCACTTGACCTCAGGTCATGTGACCTGTGTTGGTCCGTCAGTTCACCTCAGGTCATGTGACCTGTGTCAGTCCGTCACTTGACCTCAGGTCATGTGACCTGTGTCGGTCAGTCAGTTGACCTCAGGTCATGTGACCTGTGTCGGTCCATCAGTTGACCTCAGGTCATGTGACCTGTGTCGGTACGTTAGTTGACCTCATGCCGTGTGACCTGTGTCGGTCCGTCAGTTGACCTCATGTCGAGTGACCAGTGTCGGTCCATCAGTTGACTTCATGTCGTGTGACCTATGTCGGTCCGTCAGTTGACCTCAGGTCATGTGACCTGTGTCGGTCAGTCAGTTGACCTCGTCAGTTGACCTCAGGTCATGTGACCTGTGTCGGTACGTCAGTTGACCTCATGCCGTGTGACCTGTGTCGATCCGTCAGTTGACCTCATGTCGAGTGACCAGTGTCGTTCCATCAGTTGACTTCATGTCGTGTGACCTATGTCGGTCCGTCAGTTGACCTCAGGTCATGTGACCTGTGTCGGTCAGTCAGTTGACCTCAGGTCATGTGACCTGTGTCGGTCCGTCAGTTGACCTCAGGTCATGTGACCTGTGTCGGTCCGTCAGTTGACCTCATGTCGTGTGACCTGTGTCGGTCCGTCAGTTGACCTCAGGTCATGTGACCTGTGTCGGTCCGTCAGTTGACTTCATGTCATGTGACCTGTGTCGTTGTGTCAGTTGACCTCAGGTCATGTGACCTGTGTTGGTACGTCAGTTGACCTCATGCCGTGTGACCTGTGTCGGTCGTCAGTTGACCTCAGGTCATGTGACCTGTGTTGGTCCGTCACTTGACTTCATGTTGTGTGACCTGTGCTTGTCTGTCACTTGACCTTAGGTCATGTGACCTGTGTCGGTCCGTCAGTTGACCTCAGGTCATGTGACCTATGTCGGTACGTCAGTTGACCTCATGCCGTGTGACCTGTGTCGGTCCGTCTGTTGACCTCATGTCGAGTGACCAGTGTCGGTCCGTCAGTTGACTTCATGTCATGTGACCTGTGTCTGTCCGTCAGGTGACAGACAACAATAGGTCAAGCATGTTTTAGAACACAGCAATGGGCCACCTGCATGTGCCGGCACGCACCGTATATACATGCGCCAAGGACAAGGAGAGAGACAGTACTTGTAAGCAAAATAATTTATTTGACAGAACATCAAAGTTACAGGATAGTCAGCACAGCAGAATGA
>JBBPBX010056733.1:0-22667 GCA_038048925.1 Garcialebias charrua | reverse complement strand
TATGAAGCCATCCTGGTCACCAGTCTTCGTCCAGCTCTCGGCAGCTAACCTAAGATGGCGTCCGGTCCGGTGTTCTACATTAATTTGTGACCGGAGACCCCAGTGACTGAACCTTAAATAGCGTCCGGTGTTCTACATTAATTTGTGACCGTGTAAACTGAAGACCTACTTCCTGTTTCCCAAAATTGCTCAAAAATTGCTCAAAAATGATCAGAAATGATCTTTTTTATCATAATTATTATTTATAAAGCCTTTAAAACAACCAGAGCTGCAACAAAGTGATGTACACATGAAATTAAGAACATTTAAACACAAAAAAAAAAAAAAAAAAAAAATTTTTTTTTTTTTTTTAATTCATATTTTTATTAAATATGATATGTTCGTAAGTCCCGTGGTTCGCAGGTCGATGGGGTCGTAGGTCGGGGGTTACCTGTATATATATATATATATATATATATATATATATATATAGTATATATATATATATATATATATATATATATATATATATATATATATATATATATATATATATATATATATATATATATATATATATATATATATATATATATATATATATATATATATATATATATATATATATATATATATATATATATATATATATATATATATATATATATATATATATATATATATATATATATATATATATATATATATATATATATATATATATATATATATATATATATATATATATATATATATATATATATATATATATATATATATATATATATATATATATATATATATATATATATATATATATATATATATATATATATATATATATATATATATATATATATATATATATATATATATATATATATATATATATATATATATATATACACACACACAGTATATATATATATGTCTATAATATATATAGTTTGACAACCACTTTTTTAAAGACCTCAATCAGAACGTTCTTACAAGTTTAAGACCAGGGGTCCTCAATCATAGGGCTGCATGCGGGCCACTTCTGGGCTGTGGATAATTGGGTACTGGGCCACACAGAGAGACAAAAAAGTTTTGTTTTGAATTTTTTTTTCTCATTAGTCTATGGTATTTCATTTGAAATTCAATCAATTCTTTCCGCACACTTTCAGCGCTTGCCTTTCTCAGTCAGTTTTTTTTTCATTCATCAGTAAGCTCTTAAACTAACTTTAGCCACAATGAGTACAAAACAAATGTCACTGGAGAGCTTCTTTGAAAAATGGAACAGACCTGATGAGACAGCAGAAGGCTCCACACCTGCTACCAAAATAAAAGCTGTATTTCAAAGAAAACACCAAGTACCTCAGGGGTTTGTTCATGAGTGAGGGAAGAATGGAGTGTGAGATTGGCAGATAGATTTGTGCAACGTCTGCAGTATTGCGGACTCTGTACCGGTCAGTTATTGTGAAGAGTGAGCTGAGCTGTAAGGCAAAACTCTCTGTTTACTGGTCAGTCTACGTTCCTACCTTCACCTATGGTCATGAGCTCTGGGTAGTGACTGAAAGAATGAGATCGTGGATACAGGCGGTTGAAATTAGTTTCCTCCACAGGGTAGCTGGACTCTCCCTTAGAGATAGGATGAGAAGTTCAGTCATCTGGGAGCAACTAGGAGTAGAAACACTGCTCCTCCACATTGAGAGGAGCCAGTTGAGGTGGTTTGGGCATTTGGCAAGGATATCCCCTGAGTGCCTCCTTAGGGAGTTGCTTCGGGCATGTCTGATGGGGAGGAGACCCCAGGGAAGACCCAGGATATGCTGGAGAAACTATGTCTGTCAGGTGGCCTGGGAAGGCCTTGAAGTCCTCGCAGAAGAGCCGGAAGAGGTGACCGTGGAAAGAGATGTCTGGGCCTCCCTGCTCAAGCTGCTGCTCCCGTGACCTGACTTTGGAACAAGTGGAAGATGATGGATGGATGGATGGATGCAAGGATGGAAGGATGGACACCAAGAGTCACACTCTGTGTGATATGTAACAACTTACTATCCATTGAAGCCATGGAACTTCAAAACTGCCTCACACCACATGGAGACTGGCCCCCTTCATTAAAAGACAAGTCAGGAGTTTTTTTTTTAAGGAATCCAGTCAATAAGTATATCAGAAACAAGTTACTGAAGGCAGCCAAGTGTCTGGGATAATAGTGGCTAACCACATAGAAAAGACGTAATATGAACTAAATCACAAATGAAATAGCAAAATATAAAAATACAATTATATTTGAATTATTGTTAATGAATTGTTAAAATTGTTATGATTAAATATATGATGCAATTTGTAGTGTTTTGTTATGCTCACACTAACACCCCCAGTTGCTTGTCCATGGAAAAACTGTCCTCCCTAAAATGGGTCTGTGGTGCCAAAAAGGTTGGAGACCCTTGTTTTAGACAACGGACTCAATCACACAACTGCAAAAAGTAAAGGCTGACATGAAAGGGTCTAAATAATAATATTAAAAAAATATAAGAAAGTTCATGCTCAGTAATCCAGGTATCAAATCCAATAATTCTCAATCAGGTCATCTGGACAGTTTCTTTTTAGTAGAAACATTTCACCCTCACTCCAGAGGGCTTCATCAGTCAGAGTAGACTGTCTAGATGACATGATTGAGAATTATCGGATTTGATACCTGGATTACTGAGCATGAACTTTCTTGTCTTGAACCACTTTGGCTGTGGCTGCCTGCCTGGGAGGAGTCGACGAGGGACAGGACGGCCTCCAGAAAACATCTTGGCTCCAGCAAACTGGTTGGTCCACTTAAGTTGTTTAAGGCTTGGTGGGGGAACAGTGTGCTGGAACTACTCTGACTGATGAAGCCCTCTGGAGTGAGGGTGAAACGTTTCTACTAAAAAGAAACTGTCCAGATGACCTGATTGAGAATTATCGGATTAAAAAAATTAATATATTTTTTCAATTTAATCATACAGCATGATTTAAAATTTGTCATTGTCGTGTTAAAATGAGACAAGAAGCCCAATAAAAAAATAAAAAAACTCTTACAACACCATGGTTATGGTAGATCTAAATCAGTTCATTAGGTTTAGTCCTTGTTCAGAATCATTCTAGAGGTGATTATGCACAAAACTTCAAAGTTTTACTCTTCCAACTAAACCACAGAAATCCACCAAAAACTCAAACTGGCTCATTGCAATTCCAGTATTGCTGATGTCTGGCATCACTGCTGGCTAGGATCCAATTAGTGGGAAACATAAAGTTAGCAGCTCCTTTCATAAGAATGGGCTTGATTATCTGTCTTCTCTTTTTTTAATGAAACGTCTTTAAACTTTTTTCTCTATTCTTTATCTCTTTCCCTCTTCTTGTCTCATCTTTCATGCAGACTCTGACTTGTCCCTTTAGTCTCGACTCAATCTCTTTTTTTCACCTGTCCCCCTCTTTAACCTCCTTTCTTTCTCCCTCCCCTGCACTCTCAAACTAATGGACCATATAACAGGCTTACTAAAAATAGCTGTGCCATGAAGTCAGATCATTTTTTTCTGTGTCTGTCTTACTTTCTTTTCCTCTTTCTAATGTTTCTATTTTTCTCTTTTCTTTACCTCCCTCAGGATGGAAATGAGTAGCAGACAGAATGTTTGTCAGCTCATTTATCAGCTGGCAGCCCACATGCAGCCCTCTGTGCTATCAGGGCTAACCGGCTGAGGCTCTGAGACCTGGGACCAAGCCCCTGGCTGTGTGTCAAGGTTTTTTCTTTATGGACTTTGGGCTTGGAGGACAGGCTGAGGATGAATGGTAAGTCAGTGATTATGAGTAGTTGTGGGCTCTGCGTACATCATAACCTGGTCACGCCAGGAGTGTGAAATCTCAAGGGAAAGCTGTTCGGAGACACTTTGCTGAAGGAAAATATCACAAGACGATAATAAATGGAAAGCCTCAAAGGAAAAATGATGTAGAAGGAGAGGTAGGAGTAAGGAAACATCACAACATTTCTGTTGTCCTCCGAAAGAAAAACATAAATCAATATAAGAAACTCCTGCAGAGCAAAAGGAAAGAATTGAAGTTTTTTTTTGTTTTTTTTTTTAAGAATAGGCCCTAATTCCATTTTCTGCAAAAATGCACTGTGAACATTGGATGCTTTGAATTTGGTCAAATTTGCTGAAGAAACTAAAAGTGAATCAAAACTCGAGGAAACAGAACAATAGCTAGAAGCTAAAAGAAGCAAAATGCTAGCTAAAAGCCCAACATTTCAAAAGGCTAGCTTCTTAGAGCCCGAGTTTTGCTATTGAATATATACCGTACTTTTCGGACTATAAGTCGCATCTTTTTACAAAAATTAGCAAGTCTTGGCTTATAGTCCAAATCGACTAACAACGTTCCCTTTCAGTCATGTTCTCTCGGTGCAACATATGCTATGGGAATTGCGCCCCCGTGCGATTACCTGAAGTAATACATTCACACCTTTACGGCAAGGGCGTTAGCGTAGCGCCAGAGGCTCCTCCCTCTGGGTACTTAAGCTGCTGATGCCCATCCAACTTTCTCTTTTTGCCCTTCACCTCGCTTAAACCTGAACTACCTTTCTTCGCGGGACTTCTCTGTTGCTTCATCGCTCAACCTGAGGTGAGCTTGCTCCCTACACAGAGCGTACGGAGAATTATTCCTGCATACTGATGGGCTAGCGAAAGCTAGTCCGGCACATTTTCTCTTAACCCCTAAAGTTTTTTCTTCTCCTCTCTCCGCAGACTGCTTCGCTCGACGGCGCTAACTGCGCGAACAACAGCTACCCCGGCTAACTCGTAGCGAGCTAGCCAGCGAAAGCGACGGAGGAGACGTCTCAAGAAAAAAGAAAAAGGATTCTGGAAGGACTTGCTCGCCTTATCTCGGACATGCCTCCGGAGAAAGGAAAGCGAAAGACAAGACTTCCAAGGAAAACCAGCAGGACAGCAAGCCCAACCTTGCGCGCCTGTCCTAGCGGATGCGGTTTCTCCCTCGCAGCGACCGACACCCACGAGGCCTGTCCCGTCTGCTTGGGGATGTTACACGCTAAAATGGCATTGGATGTGCCCGACTCTTGCCCACATTGCAGACAGATGCTGGAGGCGGTGAGGAGGCACTGGGCGGACTTTGTCGCCAAGGCCATGGGCGCCGCTGCAGCGCCAGCAGACCCAGACACCACCGAGCCCCTCACTCCCACGCCGGAGCTCAAGAACATGGCTCTGGACGACAGCACACGAGTCGAATGGGGCGACAGCCCAGATGTGCTGGCTCCCAGGGTGGACTTAACAGTCAAATTCGACACTCGAGGCATGATGAACGAGGACGAGATCTCGATTTCAGCCTCAGGATCTTGAACACAACCATTTTCAGCTGCTAGAGGGCACTCGAGTAATATGGCAAGCCAAGTGTCTCATTAATAGGTAAAAGTGGCTATTAATGAGACACTTGGCTTACCATACCAAGCCATCTTCGTCTCGTTCCGGTACCCCTGGAGCTAATTTTGCTGCGCCGCCCAGGCAAAATGCAGCTGATTTGACCATTAAAGCGCATTTATTAAGAAAATTTCAACTGAGACACATCTTTGCTATAATGTCGATCAAACAAATAATTATTTTTAAGTGCTAATCATCAAATTCTTATTATTAAGTCCTCCCGTTGCAAGCAACCGCGGCTACCAGTTGGCAGTCAATCTATTTTTGGCACAACACCAGTCCATGTTTCGGGTGGTCAGCGGTGATGCATAACTGCAGAGCAGCAGCAACAGAGCAGCAGCAGCCAAGCAGCAGAGCAGCAGCAGCCAAGCAGCACATTAGCAGCAGCAGCCAAGCAGCTGAGCCTTGGGTCCTCTGACAGCCACCACACCTAGGCTTCACTAGGCCTAGTCTCCACTAGGCCTAGGCTTTAGCAGGCTCAAGCTCTGCCTGTCCCAGCTACCTCCAAGTCCAGCCACCACCAGGCCCAGGCCCTGTCTGGCCTAGGTTCCATCAGGCCTTGATTTCATCAGGCCTGGGCTGTACCAGGCCTCCACCACCATCAGGCCTCCACCACAATCAGGCCCAGGCCCTGTCTGGCCCAGGTTCCATCAGGCCTTGGTTTCATTGGGCCTAGGCTCCACCAGGCCTTACCAGGTACAGGCTGCCTTGTAAAGGATACACAAGGATACACACTATTTATTTTATAGATATACTTTTTATACTTTTTACTAGGGATGTGCCGATCAGGTTTTTTGAAACCGATACCGATACCGATCACCTATGTGTGACGATCACCGATACCGATCAAAAAACCGATTGCCTATATGTGAGCCGATCACATAAACCGATCACCGATCACCGATCAAATGGCTTACCTGTAATTTATGAGTGCTGCTTCTGGCTACAAGATCTGAATCTTGTAGCCAGAAGCAGCACTCATGTTATTTTCAGAACCATAAAATCACCATAATTCAGACAAAAACATATTTTTACTAATTTATTTCAGAGAACAAAGTAAATAAAAGTAATTATCAACTGCATTATCAAAGAAAAATGTTTACCTTACTAACTTTCAATAAAATAAAAAGTTTTTTTATTGTTTTTAAAAAAAAACACATCTATTACTTCATATAAAAAACTAAAATACCCCATTTGCTACTTAAAGCTGCACTGTTGGCTGTTTTTACAAATGGCTTTATAAATACTGTACGTTAAGTATCATTATTATTATTTTTAAATAATTTCGTGCTCTTTTGAACAACTTCCTGCGGGAACCAGGTGGCGGTAATGCGCTTAATATGAGTTCGCCAACCGCCATTCACTCTATAGAAGAAGAAGAAGAACCAGGAAATACCGCCTCCGCCATTTTACATTCATTAGTTCGGCAGTCGGCTTTTGGAGGACTGTTTCTCCCATAAGAGGATGCCTCATACGGATAAATTAACTGGAAACACTCCTCTGAACTCTGTGAATGTCTCAGGACTGGAGCAGCAGCTGCGATCACACCGCCGAGCGTTCCCACAGCGCCGCGCGAGACCAGCAGCTCATGGTATGAGCTAAGGCTAACATGCTAAACCGGACCTGCAGCAGACAGCCGGCTTTGTGCGATCAGAGGTTCCTGGAGCTCGCCTCGATGTCGGACTGGAAGCAGAAGATATCGGGGGACACCCAGCTAACTTGGAATAACAAAGCCGACAGCCTTTTTGAAGCCGCAGCTAAACTGGACTGCCCGTAACTGCGCAGCGGAGCGGACTCGGTGGGCTACTCGGTGGAGCTACATGCTAACAGGTGTTGCTGTTATGGGGGCGCTGGCAGACGGCTTTTGGTAAGTTATTAAAACGTATTAAAACATTTTAATGACGAATTAGGTTTGTTGTGTTGAAGGACTTCGTTGAACTTCCTCCACGAGGTACTTTTTCGTCGCACGTTTTGCAGTTAGCAAACTTCACATCACAGGCTCTGTGATCGGTAATTGAAGGCAAAAGCCGATCACATCCGCTTTAATGATTATCGGTGACGATTGATCGGTTTCCGATCAATCGGCACATCCCTACTTTTTACACTACTATGCAAAAACTCAGGACAGTATTACACTTTTATTATTTCATTTTATGCTTATGTTCATTAAATGTTTAGTGTTTTAGTGTTTGTGTAAATTTTCATACTTTTATACTACTATGCAAAAACTCAGGACAGTGTTACACTTTTACTATTTTATGCTTATGTTTATTAAATGTTTCAGTGTTTTAGTGTTTAAATGGTTACTGTTGCAACGAGGGACTGAGAGAAACGGAATTTCAATCCTGTGTATGTCCTGACAATAAAGTTGACTTTGACTTTGACAAGGCCCCGACTGAAGGGACAGGATGGATCGTGGATTCCGGTCCTAAGACATCAGTTCTGGACATTGTGGTAGCTGGGCCACAACCACAGACAAGCTAAGGTCTGTGATCATCGTTATTTGGATTTGAATTTTGGTATATCAGCTGAAACTCTATAAACAAAAAGGATTGAAACTTGAAGAACAATGGCAAAAGGATGAGCTCATAAAAAAACAAGTATTACAATTAGGTAATATGGATGACTTGGATGAAATAAAAAAATCCCTGAACTTTATGAGCTCTGAATTAACAAGGTTGGCTACCCAACAAGAGCTTCTGGTTGGACTCTTTGAAGAAGTAAAAACATTGAAAATTCTAGTTAATAATAAAGAAAAGAAAATAGTAGAGCCTGAAAAAAAATTGATGACTTGGAACAAGACGCCAGACTATATAATCTAGTTTTAACCGGACTAGAGGTCAAGCGTCGGTCCAATGCAAAGACTTCTAAAAGTACAGACACAACAGATGAGGAACAAAAGAAAGAACAACGGACTCTGGAGGAGCAAGTTGTGTCGTACTTAAAAGGCAAGGACATTGAGGTGGACCATGACGAGATCTCCATCTGTCACACCTTGTCAAACAAATCAAAAAAAAATCTACTACAACAGTAATCATGAAGTTCACCACTAGGAAAGCTAGAAACAATGTAATAAGGCAGGCAAATAAATTGACAGGAACAAAGGTCTACATAAACAAACATCTAACAAAGAAAAACGGAAATATTGCGCGCGAGGTAAGGCTGTTGAAAAAAACATCTACATGGACAAGAAATTGTAACATTTGGATAAAAATAAGTGAAATGTCTCAACCCCAAAATAATAAGAGAACTGAAGTATTTGGAAAGATTTAAATAGTCTTAAAAGAAAATAACGTCTAGTAAATGTACAGTTGGATGTTCAAGTACACTCTATTATGATATTTCATGAAAACTTGGATTTTAAGATATACAATATTGATGATGTATTAGATACAGATTTTACTCCTGTCATAAAAGACTGTAAATAGTATAATGAGGAACAGTTCAATGTCATTAATGTAACAAATGAAGGTCTTTCCATCATTCACTTTAACAGCAGAAGCATAAACGCAAATATATATGAAATAATAGATTATTTAAAACAACTAAGTAGACCATTTGACATAATAGCACTATCTGAGACATGGCTTAAGGATGCAAATCCATGTATAACTTTTGACGTGAATCATATTATATGAACAGAAAAGGTGGAAGGGGTGGAGGAGTCGCTCTGTTTGTTAAGAATAGAATCAAATGTATATTGATAAAGGAAATGTCAATACTGTAACTGTAGAAAATATAACTTAAATAGTATCAATAGAAATAATCGCTAACAATGGTAAAAACATAATTGTAAGTTGTGCATATCACCTGGTACAAGGATTGAAACATTTTCTGATAAAATCATAGTTATTGGAGCAAAACATTAACAAAAAAGTTTTCTTATGTGGGGATTTCAAAATAGACTTTGATAATATAACTGATGAAAACAACATTCGTACGTTCATAAATTTGATGAATAGTTTAAATCTTTATCCAATGATCTCTAAGCCAACAAGAATTACAAAACATAGTGCCACAATAATTGATAACATTTTCACAAACATAACAAATGGGTATGTGATGGGTGGTATTCTTGTCACTGATCTGAGTGATCATCTACAAATTTTCACAATCTATAAAAATGACCAAGTTATTAAAAAATTAGCTACAAAAGAAAAAATAATAAACACATCCAAAAAAGCGATGGAAAAATTAAAGGACAATTTAGACATACAAAATTGGGAAAATGTGTATGTAAATGATTTGAACACATCTTATGATGAGTTTATCAATATCATAGAAACTCTATATGAAAATAATTGTGTGCATAACAATTATACTAGGAAAAATAATGTTGATCAACCATGGATGACAAATGGACTGAGAAATGCTTGTTAAAAAAAGAACTTCCTGTATTCATGTTTTTTAAATGTAGAACATCAGAATCTGAATCTAAGTACAAGAAGTATAAAAATAAACGAGTATAAGAAAACACAAGAAGGAATACTACAGTGAATTACTAAACAAAAGTAATGGTGACATTAAAGCAACATGGCGAGTGATGAATAGTGTCCTGAAATCTCAAAAATCAAAGACTGTTATAGCAACACACTTTGTTAAAAATAATGAGGATATTTTTAATGATCATGACATTGCAAATGGTTTCAATGAATATTTTGTGAATGTGGGACCAAATCTTGCAGCTAAAATACCAATAGTAAGCAACAATGTAGACCCTACAAGCACTAGTTGTATAAACAGTATTTATCTTCAGGAAACTAATAAGGAGGAAATAATAAATGTTGTCAAAAAAATTCTGATAAAAGATCAAAAGACTGGGTCGACATGGACATGAAGCTGGTGAAGGAAATAATGGGTCATATCATTGAGCCATTTACATATACAGTATATATGTAATCTGTCCTTTTAAATTGGAACATTCCCAGACAATACGAAAATTGCTAAGATTGTACCCATATTCAAAGACGGTGACAAGAGTATATTTAGTAACTATAGACCAATATAATTATTGTCACAGTTTTCTAAAATATTAGAAAAACTTTTTGTGAACAGATTAGACCAATTCATTGACAAGCATAATATTCTGAGCAATAGTCAGTATGGATTCAGAGCAAAAATTTCTACATCAAATGCTATCATGGAATTAATGGAGCAAATAGCCACTGCTGTTGATCAAAAGAGATATGGACTTAGTATTTTTGTTGATTTGAGAAAGGCATTCGATACTGTTGACCACACCATTCTTATTGAGAAATTAAGTAAATGTGGTGTCAGAGGACCAGCATTGCAGTGGGTAACCAGCTATCTCACAAACAGAAAACAATTTGTACAAATTAATGATGTAAAATCTGACTTATGTAATATTACTTGTGGAGTACCCCAGGGCTCTATAATTGGACCAAAGCTATTTATTCTATATGTCAATGAGTTGGTTGAGGTGTCAGGACTTTTCAAATGTATACTTTTTGCTGATGACACAACATTTTTTTTGTTCGGGAAATGATATGGATCAGATTTTTGAGTTTGTGAAGACGGAATTTGTAAAAATACAAAGTTGGTTTAAGATTAATAAATTATCATTGAACTTAGATAAAACAAAGTACATGATATTCAGTGGAAAAGGGGAAACTGTAGATTTTCCACTCATGATTGATGGTGTTGAGATTTGTCTTGTGAGTGAAGTAAAGTTTTTGGGTGTTATTATTGACAATAAACTGACGTGGAAACCTAATATAAATTTTGTCAGGATAAAAATAGCTAAAGCAATTGCTGGATTATATAGGGTAAGGAATCTGTTAAATGATAGAGCTCTATATTTGTTATACAATACAATTATTGTCCCACACATAATCTATTGTATTGATGTTTGTGGTAAAGCTTGTAAATCATTCACAGAACCTGTTTTTGTACTACAAAAGAGAGCAGTAAGAATAATTACCAGAAAGCACTATTGTCACCCTTCAAGCACATTATTTCACAAATTGAAAGTGTTGAAGTTCCATGACTTGGTGGATTACAATATCCTGTCGATTATGTATAGAGCTCATAAAAATGAACTACCAGTGAATATACAAATGTTCTTTGTCAAACGTATAAGTTGTTATAATATTAAAGAAACAGAGATTTTTGTGAAACCAAGATATAGAACTAGTTTAAGGGGTCGGTCAACCTCAATCAAAAGAATTGAACTTTGGAATAATTTGGAAACCGGTATTAAATATGCTAAATCAATGACCATTTTTAAAAATATGATCAAGACAAATTTCTTGCAAAAATATAAATGATAACAATATTGTTTATTGTTTAAGGAAATTCTACCATTGCTGTTCATTGTTCTTTAGTTTTAGCAGGTCGCTTTCGTAAATGAGCCCATGAGGTTCAAAAGATTTACCTGACTAAATAAAGGTTGAATGAATGAATTGTGTAATAGATGTCTTCTTTGTAATTCTTTTTCTTGGAACTATATGAGTTGTTTTCTTTTCTTCAATCTGTAATTTCTTAGATTGATTTTTTTTTCTTTTTGTTCCTTTTGTCTTGTTTGAATTATCTTTGTAATAGGGGCAGAAAAAATAAGATTTATTCTTCTTTCTGCATCCATTCATTTTACTTTTATACTGTACGGTCTCATATATGAGATTGTTTTTTGTGTGTGTTGTATTTAAAATGAATAAATGTAATTTAAAAAATAAAATAAATAACAAACGCGACTCATCAGTGGTGACACACAATAGATGTGCCTTATACGGAGAAGTGACATTTTTATGTTTTTTCCCACTTCATTAGACATAATTGGACTGATGCGACATTGTGGTGCAACTTTTAGGCAGAAAGTACGGTAATTATACTTTCTTCAAAAGTTTGGGTCAAAAATAAGCAATGTACTGACTTCCATTTTGGCGTGTGGCTGCATCTATGCATAAGAAAGGTTACTATTGAAAATTGGGTTGCCACCATCTCAAAATTTAAGATGGTCCTATGGGTATATACTATGAAAACTGCACCCCCCTCAGCGATATGGGACATCGGCGCACCACTTGTTGTGTTTGTTGGCAACCTCACACAATTTCTGCCCCTCTCATTCAGCAGCTTTTAGCACAGGATAACTATCAATAAAAATAAATGTTTTTTGGTATTAACTGAACTTTTATGTTTCCTAACACAAAATGATAAAAAATGCATTTTAAAATTATTATAAATGTATTCCTTTAATAGTTTACAAAGTACTTTAAAAAACATGGGCCTTAAAAGCTGCTGTTGATGTACGTTCAAGACGCTGCAAGGTATAAGAATGTACAGTACAGTATATTGCTTTTTTTAACTACAATAAAGGAATATAGCATGATTTCTGCTTGATTTTAGATTTTAGAATATTACTTACCTCCACAGTTAAATACACTTTCCATTTTTCTTTTAAGCCCGGCAAAATCACAATAATGTGCCATAAATTAGTTGTTAATTTTCTTTGAACAACGAGTGCTAAATCTTAACAGCTCATAGGTAAACCATCACAGATGCTTGAAGAAGCAACTAGAGCATAGAATAATGCTTCTGATTGTTGGTGCATTTCTATTGTCATCTGAGTATGGATGCTGCAGACATGTTTTCCATTTATTCATAAAAATAAAAACAAAGTTGTTTGTGCACCGTGCAGATGTGCAATATATCAATAGATACAAGGGAAAAAAAAACTTCACACAGCCAAATATGATATTTTGGCATGAAAATTATTAACAAATCCCTTAAGTTGAACTCCTGTCTTGGTTCATTTAGAAATAAAAATAATAATTTGTATTTATTTTTGTTTTGTTTTTGTTGCAGAAACCACTGTTGACTCTGTAGCGAGCTAAAACTTCAAGACTGCACAAGGGAAACAAAACAAATCTCATAAGAAGGAGCTAGTGGCTGTTTGTCTCTCTCTCTCTCTCTCTCTCTCTCTCTCTCCCTCTTTCTCTCTCTCTCTCTCTCACACACACATACACACACACATGCACACACAAGTTCTATTTTTACGAGCAATACATTTAGATTAATTAAAATAATAAGAGATGGAGAACTTTTGGAAATTGCTTCAAGCAGATGATAAAAATTGGATGTCTTCCTCTCCTCCTCCTCCACAGATGGTTAACATTAAAAAAGCACCTCCTCCCAAATTCAAGTCAGTCATCTGACAGATGCTTGCTCACTGAGAAAATAAAGCCTTATTGTTAATGTGCTATCATGCAGTGCTGTTTTATCACTAAAAATGAACAACTTTCTATTTGTCTCTGTGTCTAATGAAGAATAAATAAATAAATATACATGTCTATTAGAGAGAGAAACAAAGCTTTTCTTGACTGAAAACACTGAACCACAGAAGTGTTTTGATCAAGCAGGCTTGCAGTAATGAAACAATACTTCTTGTTGTTTAGTTTCTATCTTGTGAAGTTTTTTTTTTTTTTTAAGTTTAGGGACACCTCAAACTGATGTTCTGTATGAAAAATCTCAACCATCACTCCTCAAAAGTCATGAAATTAGCTTTTTTGCAATAACACAATTTAGATGAACAGTTTTTCATCAGTTTTACAGAAAACCTCGTGTCTTCGTGACTGCACAGTAATAAAAAAATAATGAGCTCCAACAGATGATTTGTAAAACATCCAATACCTGTCTTTCCAAAACATTAAGTTCTACTTCACAACTGGTGTGTGGTAGAATTGCTTTCACCCAATTACAGGATAATTGCAGATACAACTTCAAAGCTTTCTCCCTGAGCTTTAATCACATCACAAAATACATTATCTGGAGCAGGCAGCAGGAGAAATGGGGAGCACTCAGTCTCAACAGCTCTTTCACCAAGGAATCAAAGGCTCACTGAGCATCATCACTTCTGGCCCTTACAGTCAGATAGAGTTACACCTGATTAGAGAAGAAGAAGATCGGTTGGAGCTACTGATGGAGACCTATAGAGTATTTTTTCCTTCATCAGCACTAGTAAACTTGTAAAGTTCTGTGTATGCACATATTCATGTGTGAACATGTTGGCTTTAAATCTGGTTTGAGTCAGTCCAGACTGTGAAAAGTTAAACTCCCAACGTGGGGCTTGAACTGTGTTTGTTTTCATGTTGGCTCTCAATGAAGTAAAGGCCTAAATGCAGAAACTGAATGCTTTGTTTCAAATGTCTGTGTCCAGCAATAGTTCAGACGACAAACTGCTGCATTTAGACAATGCAGTCATCCTGGTATTAAATGGTTTGCTAGGGAAGGAGTCAACAATGTGGAGCAAAGTCGTAACTATCAAATTGCAATCCTATTAAAGCCACTGACCAAGCCGTGGTGTTCCTTGGTTTAATTAGTTTTGTATGCTTCCAGACTCTTTTGGGTCTCTGGTTTCATGGCATGAGCAGTTATGGTGTTCTTGCTCATTGTTCTTAGTACTGTAATTTTTACTTTCAGCTCCACACAACTCTATGCCATATGTTATGGGTGCATCTGTTTTCACTCCCCTGTTTTCCGTTCAAGAATATAGAAGCTCTTTGGTTTGAACTCCTACTGCTGCCCGTTTCAAATTCAGAATATAATTCAAAATCTTACTTCTAACCTACAAAGCTCTCAACAACCATCTTATATTACAGATCGTATTGTTCCATAGTTTCCTTACAGAGTACCTTGCTCTCAGACTGCAGGCTTCCTTGCTATTCCTAGAGTTTCCATGAGCAGAATGGGATGGAGATTTTTCAGTTCTCATGCTCCGCTACTGTGGAACCAACTTCCAGTTTCTGTCCGTGAGGCTGACAGTTTTAAGATTGGGCTTAAGAATTTCCTGTTTGATAAAAAATATTACAAGTTCTATATTAACGTGATTCTTGATCTGCCATTGTGTATCCGTGAATGTTTCTGTTCAGTGACCTGAGATGACTTCTGTTGTGATTGGCAATATATAATTGAACTGAATTGAAATTTCTCATGAGCTTTACTCCATCCTATTCAGGTCAGCTGGACATGGGTTCAGAGGTTTTCTATTGTGTGGTCCTACCTGCTTCCAGCTCTGTTCTTATAGGACCTATCCTGTCAAGGTTACAGGCAAGTCAAAGCAGATGATTTCACATCCGCAGACTGCAGGACATTGATTGGCCGTGGAGCCACGTCACTAGACAAATCATGGCAGCAACTGCTTCAAAACCGCCATTTTCATCCATCTTTTTTATCCACCAACTTCCTCTGCCATTTTCTGCAGCCCCATCGACTTGTTTTAATCTAATTCTCTGGCTTTCTTTTAACTTGATTAATTGTAGACTAAGAATGAGGCACACCATGACCTCAATGTCCTCCATTATTGGGTGTCGCCCAAAAATGGCATCAGAAAATAGTTGATCAGCGTTACTATGACAATCCCACCCACATCAAGGCAGCACACATATGTATGGAAAATTGTAGAGACCGTATAATTTAATTATGGTGGGGCCAGTCCCAATTCACTCAACAATCAAAAAGCAACATTTCTTAGCCGGTCTTTTCATTTCGTGTGGTTGTATGCGAGTGCACAGTTAAGGTTGTTTCATTTCTGACACTGCTTCTTGCTCTCCTGCATTTTGGGCCCATCCAACTGTCCAAATCACAACAGAACCACCATCAGATATTATGTGGACCAACAGCACCTTTGTTTATGAACCAACCCTGGGAATTTTAAAGCTTTGTTTCCCCTTCATTGCTAGAATTTGATGGATGCATTATTTAAAGGAAACAGTGCTGACTCTGTTGAAAACTGTGTTACACTTTGTTAAAAACTAAGACTTCTCTGCATAAACCCTCAAATGGGATTTGTTTTTTAGATCTGTATTCAATTGTGTTTGCTTAAAAAATGCTTTTAACCTTTAAAAATAATAGTGTAGCTGAAAAGGTGGGAACATTTTGGACCTATTTTCAAGTCACTGTAGGTGATCATCCACTTTTTATTCTACCTTTACAATTTGCACACAAATGCACCTGACTGTGAGGGTTAAACTGTCAAGAGAAAAGGAAATATCAGCTTATTTTTAGCTGGTTGAAGTCTGTTGTCCTTTGTAGAACTTTTATTGATTCATGAGAGGCATCTGACTTTTATGAGAACACTTATCCTGAAGATGCGGCTTTTATCAATGAAGTGCACAATGGCCTGATAAGATTTAAGAGCAGCAGCAGAGGGATTCTGATACCTCCAGATGAATGATAAGCTTTCTAGTAAATCCTCACCGAATCTGTCAGAGGTTCTACTCTCCTAACAAAAATAAAAAATATATATACGTACTTGAATCCTAAACAATATTATGTTCCCTCATTCAGATAAAAAATAAAAATAAAAATAAAGGAAGAAACAGCTATTCATGATGCAAACAGGACTGAACGCATACATGACTGAAAGCTTTTTATTGGCACCGCCTTAGTTAAATGTGGAGCAATAATATAAATTAGGTGTGGTAGTAACTGAGAGTCTTCCCCATCCTGTACTCTGAGTGATTGCATGAGATCTGTTTAAAACTTTTCATTAAACTAATGGAATTAATTATGTCGGTTCACAACATTTCTCATAAACCACATGATGAATTTTAATTAAATATTTCAGAAAGTAATCATTGAATCCACATTTGCAACTGAGTACTTTTAGTCAGTCCAATTTAAGATGGCCACTACAGTTAATCAGCATTAGCCTGCATAAAAATGATTATAACTCTGTTAATTGTGGAGATACTGATCTAAAATTTTAAGTTTTAGCACTTGACATATTTTATAACACATATCTCGAGCGTGCCATTTTGCAATACATGTATTGAACAAAACTGAGCACAATGATTTTATTCTAAAACTCTGGCATGAAAGTCAACATGTGAGATGGCTTCTTTTGATGAATGCTAGGCCTTTAACGTCATTCATAAATCACCTGAGTGCCTGTCAAAGATTATACTCAATCTCTGAGTTATAAACCTTAAATAAAAAAAAAAAACAGCAGAAGCGAAACTCTAAGCCTGGTTACATCTATCCAAGACATGCAAGACTGCAGACAGCGTTCCTTAAAGCCCCATAAGGCCACATATCTGTTTTACCTTTCCACCTATCTGAATGTCAAATCCATAACAAGGTTTGCTGTCCATCAGGCCCTGTCATCTTCTGTCATCAGACTCAGGAAGATAGCAGTCAGGAAGCTATAGGTATCTCTTATCTTGCTGAGCCACGTTTGGGCACTGGTCGACACCCATCATTCTCCCCACCTCTACAGGCAAACTGAGTCATATCAATGCACGCATCATCAGGTCTGTCTCTGACATCCCTCATTTCAGCTGTCAGACATTTTAAAGTTTGAAGAGTTTCAGTTCAAGTATGAATTACTGTGTTCAAACACAAACCCAACAACTATAAGTTTTAAACGTGTCAGACTGTGTAGAATGGTGTTTAACAAAGATTCTTTAGCAAAACTTTCAATAGCTGTTTTCCATATATATATATATAATTGTGAATAATCCAACAGCGACATCAGCAGTGAATAATAAAACTTTACTGTGTTAAAAAATGGCAGTTTCTTCTATTAAGAAAACTGAAAATATATGACTCCTATTCTTTAATGAGTATTGCAACACTTGTTTTCCTCTTTAATGCATTTTTTATGAATGCTTTTGTTCTGTTCCTGCATTTGCTGATATATTTCCCTTTTAATGTAAGGGTGACCCACTCTGCATGCAGCTTGAGTCAATGTTATTGCCTGAGGCAAAAGGGCTAATGTGCACAATATCTCTTGAGCTAGTGGACACATTTTATTGAAACTTTGAGAAATAAAGTATTGGATGGAGATCTACAGCTGATTAACTTTTGGAATTAATTACTGTACATTCAACCTTGCTGCCACAGTCATCTGATATTAGAAAACACATGAATAACTACTACTAAGTCAGTTTTATGGATATTGGCCTAAACATTTGGTGTGGAGGCAGCTGAGACCCATTCCCAACTTATTTCCTGAACACTATTATGATCAAGCACAAGATGTTTGTGTACTATGTTAACAATAACTCATTGAAGTCAACTATGCCAGTCTTTTAGCAAGACATCACAAAAATCACTGGACACATGTTAAGGAAATTTTCAGGAATGATCAATGTATGCATCATTATGAGTAATTAGGTTTTAGAAATAACATAATTGAAGATAGCCACCACAACCATTTGACCTTGGGAAAAAAATTAGCTATAACAATCTTTTTTTCTTCTTCAAATGTGTTAAAATTTGGTCTGGTAGTAGCTGAGGCTCTTTCATAACAATCACTCTGATATCAAGACATCTTTGATTAAACTTTTGACGCTGACCTTGTCCATCAGTTAGCAAATTATTGCATGAACCACCACACAAACTTAAACTAAATTCATTGAAGGTAATCATTTGAGGTACATTTTTAACTCATTAACTCTTGGAGTCAACCCACTTTATGATGACAATCGCAACTAACTGACCTAAGCAGGCACAAATAGTTTCTATGAGTTAAGTAAATTTATGGTGGCTCAGTTGGAGCTGTTGCCTCTCAGCGAAAAGATTACCAGATCATATCCCAGCTGGGGGCCTTCCAGGGTTGAGTTTGCATGTTCTCTCCGTGCATGTGTGGGTTTTCTCCGGGTACTCCGGTTTTCTCCCATAGACCAAAAACATGCATGTTAGACTGACTGTTAACTCTAAAGGTGTGAGTGCGATAGTGAACGGTTGTTTGTCTCGTTTGTCTCTTTGTGTCCCTGTGATGGACTGGAAGACTGGAAACCTGTCCAGTGTGTACCCCGCCTCTCGCACAGTGATGGCTGGACTTGGGAACCAGTGACCCCCATGACCCGGAAAGGAAGAACAGTAAATTGCAAATAGCACCTTTCTATTTTATCAGGATGAAAGCACTTTACAACACGATCTATGCCCTCATGTACCCATTCATACAGCACTCTATTATATATATATACAAAGATTAATCAGTGTTTTATCACATCCAGACATCGATGGGACACATATTGGAGGCAATGAGGGGTTCAGTGTCTTGCCCAGGGACACTTCAGCATATGACTGATGTTGGAATTGAACTCCCAACTCTTGGATTTGAGAATGACTGCTCTAACCACTCAGTCACAGCCACCCAGAGATAAAGATAATTGATTTTATGGATCCCATCCCCACCATTTATGGTGGGGATGGTGTGCTGTTGACCTCAACTCGGGATGTTGTGAGTCGGTGGGCGGAATACTTCGAAGACCTCCTCAATCCTACTGGCACGTCTTCCACTGAGGAAGCGGAGCCTGGGGACTTTGGGTCGGGCTCTCCAATCTCTGGTGCTGAGGTCACCGAGGTGGTTAAAAAGCTCCGCGGTGGCAGGGCTCCGGGGGTGGATGAGATTCGCCCTGAGTTCCTTAGGGCTCTGGATGTTGTGGGGTTGTGTTGGCTTACGCGACTCTGCAATATCGCGTGGACATCGGGGGCAGTTCCCTTGGATTGGCAGACTGGGGTGGTGGTTCCCCTATTCAAAAAGGGGGACCGTAGGGTGTGTTCCAACTATAGGGGGATCACACTCTTAAGCCTCCCTGGTAAGGTCTATTCAGGGGTTCTGGAGAGGAGGGTCCGTCGGATAGTCGAACCTCGGATTCAGGAGGAGCAGTGTGGTTTTCGTGCTGGTCGTGGAACACTGGACCAGCTCTACACCCTCAACAGGGTCCTGGAGGGTGCGTGGGAGTTTGCCCAACCAGTTTACATGTGCTTTGTGGACTTGGAGAAGGCATTCGACCGCGTCCCTCGGGGGGTTCTGTGGGGGGTACTCCGGGAGTATGGGGTACCAGGCCCATTGATATGGGCTGTTAGGTCCCTGTACGACCGGTGTCAGAGCTTGGTCCGCATTGCCGGCAGTAAGTCAGGCTCGTTTCCAGTGAGAGTTGGACTCCGCCAAGGTTGCCCTTTGTCACCGATTCTGTTCATAACTTTTATGGACAGAATTTCTAGGCGCAGCCAAGGTGTTGAGAGGATCCGTTTTGGTGGCCTTAGAATCGCTTCTCTGTTTTTTGCAGATGATGTGGTCCTATTGGCTTCATCAGGTCGTGATCTACAGCTTTCGCTGGAGCGGTTTGCAGCCGAGTGTGATGCGGCCGGGATGAGGATCAGTTCCTCCAAATCCGAGGCCATGGTCTTGAGCCGGAAAAGGGTAGCATGCCCTCTCCGGGTCGGGGAGGAGGTCCTGCCCCAAGTGGAGGAGTTTAAGTATCTCGGGGTCTTGTTCACGAATGAGGGAAAACTGGAGCGTGAGATCGATAGGCGGATAGGTGCAGCATCCGCAGTGAAGCGGGCGCTGTACCGGTCTGTCGTGGTGAAGAGAGAGCTGAGTCGAAAGGCAAAGCTCTCAATTTACCGATCGATCTACGTTCCCACCCTCATCTATGGTCATGAGCTTTGGGTTGTGACCGAAAGAACGAGATCTCGGATACAAGCGGCTGAAATGAGTTTTCTCCGCAGGGTGTCTGGACTCTCCCTTAGAGATAGGGTGAGAAGCTCAGTCATCCGGGAGGGACTCGGAGTAGAGCCGCTGCTTCTCCACATCGAGAGGAGCCAGTTGAGGTGGCTCGGGCATCTGGTTAGGATGCCTCCTGGACGCCTCCCTGGTGAGGTGTTCCGGGCATGTCCCACCGGGAGGAGACCCAGAGGAAGACCCAGGACACGCTGGAGGGACTATGTTTCTCGGCTGGCCTGGGAACGCCTTGGGATTCCCCCAGAGGAGCTGCTCCAAGTGGCTGGAGAGAGGGAAGTCTGGGCCTCCCTATTTAGGCTGCTACCCCCGCGACCCGACCCCGGATAAGCGGACGAAAATGGATGGATGGATGGATTTTATGGATGTTGATCATATTTTAGTGTGGTGGTTGAGAGTCATCTTGCAAGTGCTCATTATACTGTATAAGTTTGTACAAAAGGTTTCTTACATGGTTTGATCAAAATGGTTATAACGCTGTCCCTTCTCAGCGAAAGACCATCTTAGTCTAATACTGTGATAGGAAAGGGGATATGTTTTCACACATTCCTTCAATGAACACTTGGCCAATAATGTGTTTCCTGTTTCACTCTCAGTCCTCCCCTCTTGGCTCCATGCTTTTGAGACTCCACTGATAATTAATCAAGACACTCATGATCATGGTTGTGGCTGATGGAACGTTGGCTAACAGAGAAACAGTTTGTGCCTGCATATTTAGACGGGCTCAATCAATCTGTCATGTTCCACAGATGTGTGAGAATAATGAATATGAATTGGTGCTCCAGAGTGAATGAGTTTTCAGCCTTTATATTGGCACAATGCCCTCAGGATGTCACCTGCAATGAGCCATTTTACAGCCTTCCTTGCTCCTGCATACCAAATAGGGCTAACTGGGTGTTTGGGTCTGATGCATGTCATGATGCATTTGTGAAGGTTTCACTCCATGTTGACTGGGTGATGGTCATCATAATGTAAGTTAATAGTTACTCTGATGCATGCTCAATAATCCAGGTAGAAAAATCTAAAAAAGCTAAGTCTGGTCCTCTGGACATTCAAAAAATAAAACAAAACAAAGCAAAAAAAATGTAGAAACGTTTCGTCTTTCGTCCGAAAGACTTCCTCAGTCTGAGTTGCTGTGTTCAGCTCAGTCTTATAAATAGCACCCTCCCACAGTGTTGCACAACCAGTTGGCTGATGACAGCCTGAAACCAGTTGCTCACATGATCAAGGAGGGCCATCAGCCTAACAATGGATCATTAGCACCCTGATGGTTGTTTGCTATTCACAGAGGGCTGAGTGATACTAGCAATAACAGCATTGTAAGAGGGGGACAGTTGAACCCGGAGGCCTCCACCTCTGTTTAATGATGGACGGTTTCTTTTCACAAAGATGGCCTCCTTTACTCCTCTCTCAAACCATCGTTCCTCTCTATCAAGGATGTGAACATCTTCATCCTTGAAAGAGTGACCGCTGGCGTGGAGATGAGTGTAGACTGCAGAGTCCTGACCTGATGATGTTGATCTTCTGTGCTGGGCCATCCTTTTGGCCAGTGGCTGTTTAGTTTCCCCGATATAAGACTGATCACAGCCCTCCTGACACTGAACAGCATACACAATATTACTCTGTTTGTGCCGGGGGACTGGATCTTTGGGATGAACCAGTCTTTGCCGTAATGTATTTTGGGGTTTAAAAGCCACTGGGACGTTGTGTTTAGAGAATAAACGTCTCAATGTCTCTGAAACTCCCGCAACATACGGAATGACCACTGGTCTGGG